>CAUYRH010009453.1:0-34779 GCA_963574655.1 Perodicticus potto | reverse complement strand
GGCTGGGTTTGAACCCGCCACCTGTGGCATATGGGGCTGGCGCCCTACCCCTTTGAGCCCCAGGTGCTGCCCCAGGCATTTGTAGTTTTTTTATTTTTTTATTTTTTTATTTTTGAGACAGAGCCTCAAGCTGTCACCCTGAGTAGAGTGCCCATGGCATCACAGCTCACAGCAACCTCCAACTCCTGGGCTCAAGCGAGTCTCCTGCCTCCGCCTCCCAAGTAGCTGGGACTACAGGCGCCCGCCACAACGCCCCGCCATTTCTTAGTTGCAGCCACCATTGTTGTTTGGCGGGCCAGGCTGGATTCGAACCCACCAGCTCAGGTGTATGTGGCTGGCGCCTTAGCCCGCTGAGCCACAGGCGCCGAGCCTAGTTTTTTTTTTTTTTTGAGACAGAATCTCAAGCTGTCACCCTGGGTAGAGTGCTATGGCATCATAGCTCACAGCAACCTCCAGCTTCGGCTCAAACGATTCCTTGCCTCAGGTTTTCTATTTTTAGTAGAGATCTCACTACTAAAGTGAGTAGGGGTCTCACTTTTGCTTAGGCTGGACTTGAACTTGTGAGCTCAAACAATCCACCCACCTTAGCCTCCTACAGGGCTAGGATTACAGACGGGAGCCTCCGTGCCCTGCCCGTAGATTGTTCTTAACGCAGACAGATGAGATGTGCTATGTGTATTACTTCAGTTTTGAGGGAGCTTGATGATGACACAGTAGAGATTTGATCACAAAGGGAACCAGATAATTTACTGAAGAATCAGTTATTTAGTGTTTATAGAATGAGTGATGTTCTGACTAAGGGGCAATTTTTTAATCAAGCCACTTGTTTTTAACCAGTGATATATATCAGAATCATCTTAAAAAGCTTTTAAAAAATTTTCTAAATCAAAATATCTGTGGATAGAAGTGATACATGAATATTGTTATCTTAAAAGCTCTGGCTAATTATTTTGTACTGGGTAGGGAAAAACAAGGAAGTCATCATGAACTTGGGTTAGAAACGTTGACATTAATGAAATGAAACAATCTTAGGCCAGGGGATCTACGTAAAGGCTTTTAGTTAACTCTTCTCTGCCCTTTTTTAAAGCCAATAGCAAGTCATTCTTGGACTATTTGACATCTCATTATTCTTCTAAAGGATGGTTCATTCTTTGTCATTGTGAAGTTTCTTCAGAGATAATTTTTATAGTAAATTGTTGAAATATAAGAATTTGAATTGAACTATCTGGGTCTTAAGATTTATTTTTTTCATTAAAATTGAAAGGTTTTGGCCAGGCACAGTGGCTTACACCTGTAATCCTAGTACTGTGGGAGGTCAAGGCAGGTGGACTGCCTGACCTTAGGAGTTCAAAAACAGCCTGAGCCAGAGCCAGACACCTCTAAAAATAGCTGGGCATTGTGGCAGGCGCCTGTAGTCCTAGCTACTCAGGAGACTAAGGCAAGAGAATTCCTTAAGCCCAAGAGTTTGAGGTTGCTGTAGGCCATGGCGCCCCGGCACTCTACCAAGGGCGACAAAGTGAGACTATCTCAAAACAAACAAACAAACAAAAAATTGAAGGGTTTTTTGTTTTTGTTCTTTTGTTTTGATATGTAATCCTAAAGGTTATCTAGGCTTTTTTGATGGGAGCTCAGAAGAAAACTATTTATGTAACATTTGGAAAACTCAGGTTATTAGAAAGAAGGTTGAGGCTGAGCCATAATGTGTCCTATTATAACTTTCCTCTACTTTGGATCTGTAAGGCCCAGAAGCATACCTTTGTCATGTCTGTGTTCTCGAAACTAGTGTGGTGCCTGCACACAGTAAGTTCCCAAGGAATATTTTTTGAATGAATGAATGAATCCAAGTTCTATTCTTTGGGGCCACATGGAAAAACAGTCTCTTTCCCAGGTGATATAATATTTTCCATGTATTTGAAGGCACTTAGGACTAGGCTCCGCAGTGAGGTCTGGATTTGATTCCCAGCTCTGATGCTTCTGGATGTGTAACTTTAGTGAAGTTATTTCACTGCTTTGCATCTTTAGTTCTTTATCTATAAAATAAGGGTAATTACTAACCTTGTGGGGTTGTTGTGAAGATAAAATTAAATAACACATGCCAAGTGTCTGGCATTTGAGATCACTCAGAGTGTTTTTCTTTGTTCCTTTATCTTTTTTTTTTGTTTGTTTCTTTATCTTATTTGCAGATGGAGAAGATAAATAATGTATATAATGTCAAAAATAAGCATCAGGCTGGGCACAGTGGCTGAAATCCCAGCACTCTGGGCGGTCGAGGCAGGTGGATTACTTGAGCTCAGGATTTGTGAGACCAGCCTGATAGTGAGACCCAGTCTCTAAAACTAGCTGGGCACTGTGGCAGATGCCTGTAGTCCTAGCTCCTTGGGAGTCTGAGGGAAGAAGATCGCTTGAGCCCAAGAGTTTGAGGGTGCGGTGAGCCATGATGATGCCCTTGCACTCTGTCTCAAAAAAAAAAAAAAGCATTCAAAAAAGATATTGACAGGTTGCAATGATGTTTTTAAACCAAGAAGATAATTTAAAATATCAGTAGAACAAATATAGTATCTAGGAGATTGGCTTAATAGCAATTCTTTTAAAAAGATTTAGCGTTTCACTTCTGTGATACAGTTGCCAGCAACCTCAGCAGCCTTAATGAATTTGAAGTGTCCAGGGCAAATGAGGTAATAGATCCACTGTAATAATGAGCTGTTATTTACTCAGCATTTACTAGGTGGTAGGCATATAAATACCTTACATCCATTATCATCTTTAATCCATCAGTAAACCTTTGGTAGTTGGTATAAAGCCGGGACTAAAGTCTTCGGTCAAGAGTCTTGTTTACAGACCAACTTGTCTTAGCTAAGGCAGTAAAACAATTTATTGGAAGGTTCTTTTTTTTTTTTTGTAGAGACAGTCTCACTTTATCGCCCTTGGCAGAGTGCTGTCGTATCACAGCTCACAGCAACTTCCAACTCCTGGGCTTAGGCAATTCTCTTGCCTCAGCCTCCCAAGTAGCTGGGACTACAGGCGCCTGCCACAACGCCTGGCTATTTTTTTGTTGCAGTTTGGCTGGGGCTGGGTTTGAACCCGCCACCCTCAGTATATGGGGCCGGTGCCCTACCCACTGAGCCACAGGCGCCGCCCTATTGGAAGGTTCTTAAAATAGTTCATTTGCACAGAAAGGCAGGTGGCTAGGCCTTAAACACAAGTGGAATCCAGGGAGGATGAGTAGCCCAAACCTGGCATGGGAACAGTCCACTGGATGCCATGAATGCCAGTGTTGGGATTGGGGATCAGGTGTTCCTGTGGGAGTTTCTGACACTGTATGTTGCTGCTGCCAGTAAGATGCCTTCTCCATTGTCTCTGCTTCTTTGTGTCAGTTAATTCAAAGTCAAAGTTCCAGAAGGAACTCATGCTTCCACCATGTCCCAGCTGGCAAGAGGCAGGAAGGCAGGTGTCTGGTATGTGGATTTTATAAAGCTATAGTGTGAAGGTTATTTTCAACAAAGGGTGAAACTGAGAGCTTGGAACAAGGCACATGAGCCACTTTACCAGCTTTGTGAATGTGACGACCTCTGGTTCCTGGTTTTCTCATAAAATGAGAAAGGGGGTCAGATGACTTCAAATATTCTCCTGTGTAAAGAGCCTCCCTCACCTGTTGGGTCGGAAGGTGACCCGGGCAGGATCTGATCCCAAGCTCTCCTCCCCACTGTAGGTTGTTGGAGGAAGAGTCTTTGAAGAGGGCTGAGCTGGAAAAGTGGCACTTGGAGCAGCAGCAGGCAATTCAGACAACTGAAGCGGAGAAGCAAGAATTGGAGAATCAGCGTCTCCTGAAAGAACGAGCCCTTCAGGTGGCCATGGAGCAGCTGGAGCAGCTGGAGTTAGAGCGGAAGCAAGCACTCGAGCAGTATGAGGTAGTTAAACTGGGCCATGCAAACTTTTTTTTAAATAATAGGATGTTTGCTTAGCTGTCAGGACGATGCTAGAGTGAGAATTTCGCTTAGCTCTAAGAAGAGGGAGCGGAACTTTTGACAGAAGTCAGTCCAATCAGGAGGCAGATCACACAATAATTTGAACTGGGGAGGTTTAATATAAAACAGATTAATGTTACAGCTCCTTTAGAATTATCTAGCAAGTTTTCCAGTCCTCACCAGAAGACCCCCACCTGCACCCCCACATTATTAACCATAACAGGGGATTACCTACTAAGCTGTAAACATGATTTGAAGAATTCGGGAATGGCAGATGTGGGACACAGCCACGGCCCGTAGGACTGAGGCAGGATCCAGGGAAGGAACAAATCTAGAAGAGGGTCCCCGGCCCTTTAACCCCAATGCTGTGATCTAGACCTCCTTGGAGAGAGCCCACAGACAGCAGAAAAGTTTGTTAAGGTGCTGTGCCCGCAGAACTCCCTGGGAAGCCACCCTTCAGGAGAAGCCGCAGAAACTCACTGTATGTGAGCACCGTGAGTGTCCCGAGTGCCACAGGAGCCAGCCCAGTGGAATCGGGGGACAGTCCCTTCCTCTTCTTGTCCCTTCAGCGCCCTCTACTGACAAAGCTTAAAGCTACTGCCACCTTGTGAGGGAGAATGATGATGTCAGCAGGACAGTGTTGGGTGGATTTGGAGCAGAGGCCATGGACGGACATTCATCTGTTGTAGCGTGCATACGGTGGAAGGACAGGCTTTGGGAGCAGACTGTGTGGGTTCCGATCCTGCTGTTTCCTCTTTGTGTGACCTCTCTGAACCCTAGTTTGCACTCTATATAGTGGGGGGTTAATAGCAGTAACTCCTCAGAGTGGCTGTGAGGACGTAGTGAGATAAGACCACTAAGCATACAGTAAGCATACAGTAAGTGCCCAAACATTACCAGCATACAGTAAGTGCCCAAACATTGTTATTTGGTTCTTAAACTGTCTGTGTAGTCCAGAATCCAATTTTGTTCCAGGGAGTTAAAAAGAAGCTGGAGATGGCGACTAATAAGACCAAGAGCTGGAAGGACAAAGTGGCTCATCATGAAGGATTGATTCGACTGATAGAACCAGGTAACACTCTATGAAGTAATCCTATGTTTATTTTTAAATTTATTTTTATTTATATATTTGAATTATACTTGGGGGAAAAAACCCCTTTTAGTCCAAATATTTAAAAACTAAACTGTTGAGGATACATTTCTCTTGAATAAATTGTTCTCTACTAGGAAGGAGGGCCCGGTTATTCCCCTCTGTACACATCTTCTGGTTGTTTTAGTTGGTAATGACATTTATGGATATTCCTTGAGAAGAAATAAAGTAGAAACGCTACTGTTTTTTTCCCTGGAGACATGGTAAAGTACATAGAAGAATATAATACTTCCTATTTAAAACACGTTTACATGTTTGTCCCCTAGGTTCAAAGAACCCTCACCTGATCACTAACTGGGGACCAGCTGCTTTCACGCAGGCAGAACTGGAAGAGAGAGAGAAGAACTGGAAAGAGAAGAAGACCACAGAGTGACTGTACCTGGTTGTGTAGATACTTCATGGCAAGAGAGCTTTATGCTAAAGACAAAAGAAATGGGCTTTGCTGCTTCTAACTCTTCCTTCAGTGGCTCTAATTGAGTCAAGATCCTAAAGAAGCCTTCCTATTTATCTTCCTGAAAAGAAAAAAAAAAGGCAATTTTGATTGTCATGTTCTTTACTTTCTCTGAAAACTTCAGCTTCTGAAAATTACCTGTTGTGATTCTTCTGTGAATGAGGCAGTTTATAGATAGTACAGTTAACTCCATCACCTGCAGTAGTGGAAGCGGGTGGGGGGCACAGGTGCTCAGTACCCCTGGACAATCAGAATCTCTTTGGACTGGGTGTCAGGTTTTTCCTTGGGCAGCAGGTTTGTTCTCCAAGTACGTGTTTTTAGACTAGATTGGCCCTTCTGCTTGCCGTTCTGTGCCAGCTGGCATGAAATGCCTTTGACCATTGGTTTTCTGATGGAGAAGTCAAGCAGCCGTTTCCTGCATCACACTATATATACTATACTTATAGTTATAACTTAGTAAGTTTCTTAGCTTATACTAAGAAACGTCCTCCCTCTTCTTCATAAACTGGCAGGTATCATTCCCATTTCCTTTCCCCTCATCTCGAAGGAAACATCCCTTTGCTCATTACCTAACCTAATTTTCTCTCTTGTTCTGTATCTCTAGCAAATGATATGCTACCAAGTATATGCCAGGCTGTGAGAGGATTTTATTAAGTGGTAAAGAAGCTAATTCGAAACAAAATTTAGTTAATTTATAAAGCAGGTTATATATGCACATGGGCAGTGGGAGTTGACTGTCTGCTAGACTCAAAACGCCAAGAAGATAGTGATATGTCTTTATATTAGCTGAGCCATGATGTTAGCCTTTGTTAGTGGGCAGCTTTTCTGCTTTTTCTCTTCTTCCATGGGTGGTGACAGTGGAATATCCTATAAATTGGGATCATAGTTTCTATGCATCTGATTTGAAAGGAGTATTGAGGAAGGTTTTCATATATGATTTCTTATTGGATTAAGAATATTATTTATGAGATCAAGCCTTCCAACACTACTTTCAATGTATAAGCAATAGTAGTAACTCCATGGACAGTAATAATCCTTAAAATTGTAAATAAATTTGGGGATAATTCAGTTGTTGCTTTAAAAAAAAAAGGCAGTAGAATTCAGTGGAATAATTAAAGTCTTTCCTTGTCTAAAAGTATTAAATGAGGACAGAGAACCTCGTGTGTCCTTATGTAATGCTTGCATAAAAGTAGTAAGGAAGCTATTCTAAAAAGATGGCCACATCTGGAGAGTATGGTTTTAGAGATTTCAATGTATGTATTTATTTACATGAGAGGAAACTGGAATGTAATCCCATAAATTACCACCTTTTATGACTGGAAAACATTTGTACATGAAAAGTTTTAGAAATTTATCTTAAGGTTTTTTGCTGTTTAATAAAAATGTAACTTTAATGTTTTTTGTAGTTGGCTTTATAAAGTTTAGATTATTATGTAAAATGTCTTTGTATCATGTACCCTCAAAATTTAGCAGCTAATTTGGGTGCTGGTTTATGCCCAGCCATTTATCAGTATTATGGTTTTATTTAGTAGCTGGGAGGTATATTAGCAAGACCTAGGTGAGAAATGGAACCTTCCCTTTGGTTTGATTACACATCACACCAGAATAAGGAAAAAATACAAAGAAGCTGATATGAAATCTATGGGTAGAAAAAGTATAGGCTTAGGAGACTAAGCCTATGTATGGCGGGAAGGGTGGTAGTGTAATGTGTGAATTTCTACTTTGGGGATGTGTTGAAATAGGCCACATACCTTCGTAGAATGTCCTTCCTTAAACCTGGCTTATTCCACAACTACAGTTGAAAACATGACCTGGAGTTTACAGGCTCCCTGGACCTCACTGTGTGGCCCTGGGACGTCCGCCTGAGGACTGCGTGCTTTCTAGTCTCATGTGGCCCTTCGCCTGACCAAGCAGGTGTATGTGGTTGTGCAGGTGGTTTCTATTTAATGCATTGTGTTACTGGTTTACGCCTTGGCTTCAGCGGCACTATCTCTAGGAGGCAAAAATCCTTTTAAACAGTGCCTTGGCTAAGATGGGTACTTCATGAATCAAAGTATAGAAATGAACTAAGTGAATCCCATTTGGAAGGATATTTTGATGCTAACTGAATTCCTCCTAATACTTAAGATGATGTCAACTATCAAAGTGCTGACAGAAGCCATGGTGGTCTTTTGTAATTACTGTACAGAAAATTTCAGAGTGATTGTCATAATCAGGCCTTTAATGAATAGGGATATGATCATTGATAGGAATTATGCATGAAAAAAGTTTTAAAAATGTATTTTTGTGATATGCTATGTTGAGAGGAAACCAAATATTTATACTTCTCAAACATTCTTATTGAAACATTGTACAATGTAATATGCTCAACTTGACTTTTTTGCTAATTTTTCTAAGATATATTAAAAATGTTTTGTATTTTTTTTAGTACATAAGATAGACCTAGCAAGAAAATTAAAATACCAGAACAACATACATTTTAAACTGTCTGATTTAATAAAGCAGTGGGGTAAAGATGTGTCTGTGTATGTGTATTTTCATATAATGAGATAGACTTTAAGGACATTTTCTGAAAAAACTGGGTTTGGAGTTCAGACCCCAAGAAGTTAGCCGTGGCCTTATGTTTGGTGTTTGAGTCACGAATGTGGGCCAACCATGGCTGATGTGTCAGCTCTCAAACGGGAACTTACAAAGATGATTTCTCCCTCATTGTTGCTGTTACCTCCAGACCTTCTTACCTCTGTTTCCTGTATTTTCTTTTTATGCCTTTTAGTTTTTCTTTCACCAGAGTAAACAGTGTGGTCCCTTTTGTTTTGGTTTACGTGGTTATAAGATAAAACTCCTATTGTGGACTAAGGGGCCCACTCAGTCCAGCTTGATTGTATATTGGAATGCTGATCTTTCTCTGTTAGAGGGAAAGTGGGCGAGAGAGAACACTAGTTAGTGTTTTTCAAAGCTGTTCTTTTCTCTCTTTCAGTGCTTCTCATCTGGTGGCAATTTTGCCCTCCACCAGGGGGCATTTGGCATTGTTTGCAGAAGTTTTTGGTTAATACAACTGGAGAGAGCTTTCCTGGCATCAAGTGGGTTGAGGCCAGGGATGCTGTAAAACATCCTACCACGCACAGGACAGTTCCCAGGAACAGAGAACTATATGGACTAACATTTCAACAGTGGGTGAGGCCAAGAAAACCTGCTCTACACAAAAGCAAGTTCTGTTATACTGAACATAAAAGGCTCAGGGTTTCCCTTTCAGGAGTTGACTGACCCTTTTGGTGTAAATGAGGTGCACCTGGAAGGGAGAGGTCTGTTCTGTGAGCTGGCAGAGAGCAGGGGGAAGGAGCTTTGGCACACCAAGCCTGGGGCATTGTGCTTCAGAAACTCTGTAAAGGCTTCTTCATAGACCTGCAGGGATGGGCTTTGGATATGTTAAAAGGTTTTCTGTGCAGGTTGCCAAGGCATGATGTGTAAAAGGTGCTGGACTTCGATTTCACCCCTTGGGTGGTGAAACACAGGGTGTGTCTGTCAGTACCAGTCAGCATCTGGTAAAGAATAAATTTTCAGATTTACTGCCTAGGTGGTGATGGGCCCCATACAGCATTGGTGCTTATTTTATCTGGCGAAGCCTGAATTGTACCTTCAGGGTAATGCCAGCCTGGCCCAGCTGCCTGAGTGGGGTGAGAGTCTGGTAATGAGGTCAGGCCATGTGGAATTGTGGAAGCGATACCCTACAGTGCAGAGGAGATGCTCAAAGTTTATTGAGAGTCATTCTTGGGAATAGTTTATAGAACATTTCTTTTCTCTCTTTCCCACTGTGCTACCATCTTTATTTATATATTCAATTTGAGATTATAAAAATCATTCCTTAACTTTGAGAAACTATTTGGTGATATCTACTAAAGCTAAAGATAACACCTACCCTCAGATCTAGCAGTTCCACTCCCAAGAAAAATGAGGCCTAAGTCCACTAAGACTTATATAAGAAGATTCACAGCAGCTTTGAATGGCCCCAAACCAGAAACAACCCAAATATCCACCAGATATAGACAAGTGAATTGTGGTATATTCAGACAAAGGATGTGATCCTTAAAATGAACATATTACTGAGAGATACAACAACACGGGTGAGTCTCACAGACCTTATGATGAACAAGGAAGCCATATACACAAAAGAGCATGTACAACATGATTCCATTATATTAATTCCCAGAACACAGAATACTATTCTGTGGATTTAGAAGTGAGAATGGTGGTTACCTAAGGTGGAAGGGGGTGGAGGTTGACTGGGAAGGAACACAACTGAACATTCTTGGTGCTAGAAAAGGGTGATGGTTATGTATGTAAAAATCTGTTAACTTTACACTCAAGATTTGTGCTGTTTGCTGTCTTAACTGCACGGCCTCTAGAATGCTCAGACTGGCTAGTCCCAAACCATTCACTTTGTAGAGGAGGAACTAGAAAGGGACATGCCAAATCCATGCTAGAATTAATTCCCGACCCTCTTCTAGGATGCTATTCATTACACCATCCACCTTCTCTTGGGTCCTTCATTACATTTTGGTGTCAAGACATTTTATTTCTGTGTTTCTCTATCCTGTCACCCAGCTAGTCACCTCTACATGCAGGGGAGGGTGCTGGGTCTAGTCCTGTGCTCAGCTTCCACTGACTCTTCCAAAGCTGCTGAGTCTTTAGCATTGGGTAGTGGGTACATCTGTGCTAGACACTAAATTCCATCCAGGGCTAGACTCAGCCTCCTTTTCCTGTTTCCACCACACAGACACAGCCCATGGTCGCTTAGGATTGGGCACCCACAGGAATGTGAGCCTTCCTCTGTGTTTATGGCTGAGGAAAGGAAAGCTTTGTGTAACATCTCCCAGCTGTTCAGTCCCCAAGCCACATAGCTTGCCCTCCCACCTGAAGTCCTTCTCTGTCCCATTTCCACCACCCCTCCCCTTTGTGCTTGGACCAGCAGCTCACACCGGTGTCAGAAAGCAGCTTCCCTGAGACCCACTTCCTTTGTTTTTCCTACGTTTTCTCTATGCTGCTGTCAGGCCCATCCCGGGCAGCTCTCCAAGGAATACTGTCTGCCCACAGGCTGGTTGAGGGGATGCCAGAGCTGCTCCCACCTTTGTGCTCATGGATCTTCCACTCCCCTTGAAGTCCAGGCTGATAAGAGAACGGTGCAGCTGTCTAACTGGGCTCACTCTCTTCCCATTTGGAAGGCATATGTGTCCTAAATACTTAAAGAACACATGGGACCAGGCCAGGAGGCTCATTCCTAATCCTAGCACTTTAGGAGGCCCAGGAGGGAGGACTGCTTGAGGTCAGGAGTTCAGAGACCCAGCCTTAGAGTGGAAACCCCGGCTCCATGAAAAATAAAATAAGTCACCCATTTGTGGTGCACCTGTAGTCTCAGCTATTCCAGAGGCTGAGGCAGGAGAACCGCTTGAGCCCAGGAGTTGGAGGCTACAGTGAGCTGCGGTGCCACTACTGCTCTCCAGCCAGGGCGACTGAGGAAGATCCTGTTTTGTAGGTTTTTTGTTTGTTTTCATCTTATCACCAAGGAATACATACATACCCAATGTGGAATATTGAGAAAAACGAGATATACAAAAACGAACTGCCTTGCTATAATGTCACTCTCTAGAGACAACCTACTAGGGTTTCGGACGGAGCACAGCCTTCCCACATTCCTACATCGCGACCTACATTTATGCGAAACAGGAACACGTGGGTCCCTTACCCCTCCCCGCCGTCTCACCATCCGTGCCTTTCTGGCAGGTCCTCAAATGGCTCCAGACTGGGGGTGGGTGACAAATGGCTCACGCCTTCCAGGGAAACTACCTGTGGCGCAGACCCCCGCGACCCAGGATGACCCTGGACTGGGAACAGGAAGGGTCAGAGGCTCAGCGGAGTAGGGAGCGCCCCCCCCCCGCCCCGGGCCGGTCTGCGCAAGCGCACGGCTGCGGGCGAGCAGGCGCGGCCGCCAGGGGGCAGGCGTGCGCCGCGCCCGCGGGTTCCAGCCTCTGGCGCTGAAGCGCCGCCTGGGAGCCGGTCTGACGTGGTCTCTTTCTGCCTCCCACAGCTCTGAAGGTTGGCGTGATTTCCCTAATTTACAGATGCGGAAAGTGAGGCTCAGGGAGCTGGGCAGTTGCCCAGGGGTACGCAGGCATTGACTGCTCTGAGACAGAACCCAGACGTCCTGACCGAGGGCCTCCCCGCGGGATCCGCGTGCGCCAGCCTCGCCCCTCCGCTCGCCGCCCCCTCGGTCACGGTTACGGGCACGCGGACACACCCGCCTGTCCGGCGGGGAGTGCCTAGGCCCGGGGCCGCCCTCCCCAGGACGCCTTCAGTAGACGGCGGGGGCTGGAGGCGGCCTGCTGGGACGGGACGGGACGGGTGAGGACGGAGGGAGGGGGCAGCGGCCGCTCCAGCAAGCAGGGGCCTGTTTCCTGACTCGTTTGACCCTGGCGTCCCTGCGGAGGCCCCAGCAAACCCAGCAAGGTCATCTAGGGCGAAATTCCAGCCTGAGCCCTGAGCACTGACTTCAGTTTCCCCGATAAGGCTGAAGAAGGGACGCGGAGTGTCCTCCCCACAACCCCCTCTGTCAGCACCTCCACTCTTGTGAAGCCTGTGCTGCAGACAGCCTGACTCAGGAAAGAGACAAAGATAGACTCGGGACAGATAAGGACAGAGACAGTCAGGGATAGAGAGAAGGGCAAGGAACACAGAGGTGAACATGGGGCAGGGGCTGATGGGGAGGCTCGCCGTGGAGCCAGAGAGTGGAAAGTTCCCTGAAGTGTGCTTGCTAAGGCTGCCATTGGGCTTCGTTGGGGCTGGGACAGAAGGGTTTTTTGGTGTGGAAGAAAAATTGATTGGGCTGGCAGCCTGAAGGCCATAGCTCTGCCCCTCCGGGCCTGGTTCCTGCTGTGTGGGCACAGGGGCTGATGGTGAGAGGTGATGGTGGAGCAGAAGTGGAAAGTGCTGTCTGCACCTCCAGAAGACAAGACTGGAGTTTGAGAGAGGCAAGGTGGAACCCATACCTGTGAGAGTCAGCAGGCAGGGGACCCAAGGCCAGATACTGCTGGGCCTAGAGGGGAAGTCTCTCCTGCTACTGCAGCTCCCTGGCAGGACTTATTCCATGCACACTCTGTGATAGAATGTTTGCACCCAACACCGGCTATTTGGCTTGGCAAGTGAGCAAGGCCATAAAGTCACAGCTGGCCTGTGGGCTCCCAGTCACCATGTGCAGCTGAGTCACAACCACTTCCCCCACCCCCTGGGGAGCAAAAACCTGTACTCATGCCTGCACTCAGACACATGTCCACACAGGTACCCACAGATGCCGCTGAGTCATAGCTACCTCCTCAGAGAGCATGTGGCTGCAGACACTTGCACACAGGTACCCACATTGACGCTATAGACACCTACTTCTGAGTCACTGTCACCAGTGAACCCAGAAGGAGGGCACCTAGAGTATGTTCTGCCATCCTTGTTTAGACACAGATACCTGTATATACAAATCTACATGGATGTGCCCACCATACCTCCTATTGTACCTGTCACATCATACTGTGACTCAATACGTATTTGTGTAATGAATAAATGAATAACAAACGAATGCACGAACAAACAAGTGAAATCATGAGTGACAACTGCACTGCTTGGATGCTCAGTAAAATTGGTTGGGGTGGGTCTTGAGCTGTTTCTGTAGGGAGTTGTCCTGCTCCAAATATAGCCTTTGTGGACAGGCAGGGAGCCAGGGTGGCCTCCCAGCCCGTGACTTCACTGGGCCTGAGGCCCAGTCTCTGAGGACTTGAAGAAAATTAACAGAGACAAGGCCCCAGCTCTCATAGCCAGGGCTGAGCTGTGAGACTGGAGTTGGTGGGGGACTGTGTACTCTGGAAATACCATTTGCAGTCAGAGGGCTCTGCAGGTGGGCCTAGTGAGGACTGGTTCTGGGTTGGGTTTTCTGGGAACTCTCTGCCCTGTGGATTGGGCAGAATGTGCAGGAGGAATGGCCCCATTTAAGAGCTGGGGCAGACAGTAGTACCTGGGCCAGCATGGTGGTTACAAAACCAATGGCTCCTGCTAGATCGTCCCTTGTCTGGACAGGACCCGCCCTTCTAGACTGGACTTGCTCTCAAGACTGCTCCCCTGTCTCTCATTTGAATCTTCTTTTCTTGAGCCTTTGTCCCCTTTCCTAATTTATCACCTAGAATATTGCAATATTACCCCAACTGGACTTTCTTAGACTTCCTTCCTCTAACATATCTTGTTCACAGCTACCAGAGTTATTTTTCTAAAATGCAGATCTGAATGTGTAATTTTTTTTACCTTCCATAGCTCCCCAGTGTTTAGCAACAAAGTTAGATTGCCATTGCCTCAGCCTGGTTCTGAGACCCTTCATAACCTGGCTTCACTCCAGCTGGTTGTTTTTGGAGGGTGACATGTAGAAGGATAGTTGTTTGGTTATAGGGATTATGGATGACATCTGTGATGATGGATGCTTGTAGGAAGGAATAGACTAGTGGTCTGTTTGATCAGAAGTACAGTACAGATGATACAGTCCTAGGGATGGATAGATGGATGGATGGTTGGAAGGATACTGTTCACGATTAGTTTTTGTTGCAGGGAACAAAGAAACCAAGTGTTTTTAGGGGAGAGGGGAATGATTGTGAGAACATAATGGATAACCTTGCAGAAAGTACTGACATTCAGGCTTTGTGAATATTGAAACTGGATAGTCGGGAATGGTGGCTCTTCTCTCCAGCAGCTGAGGACCTCATGTGTACTCATTCCTGTCTAACTGGCTCTTTCTTCTTGGATTTTCTCCTCATGGCCCAGTAGCCATCCTCTCAGCCACTCTTATTCCTTCCATGAGTTTTTACCAAGGGCTTATTTGCCTGTTTATACCTCGACAAAGCTCCTATGTGCTGAAAATGTACAGCAAACAAAACAAAGTTACTACCTCTGTGAAGCATACTTTATAATGGAGAGAGAGATAGTAGCAGTTACTGTATATGTGAGGTGATGATAAATACTATGAAAAAAAACAAACATAAGGAGTGCGGGAGGTGCTTGGGGGCTTGCTGCTGCATATAGGGTGCGTAGAGAGGGTGCCCCTGATACAGTAATATTTGAGCAGAGATCTGAAAAAAGTGAAGGAATGAGCTCTGAAGATATCTGGGGAAGAATATTCTGGGAAGAAGGTACGACAGGTGCACTGGTCCTGAGGTGGAAACTCTTGGCATGTTTGAGGATTGTCACTTAAGGCCAGTGTGGCTGATGTGGCATGAACAAGGGGGAAGGTATTGGAGATGAGGTCAGAATGAAAGCAGAGGACGGATTATAAAGAGTTTTGCAAGCCATTGTGAGGACTTAGACTTTTACTCCAAGAAAGAGGGGAAGGCGCTGGAGTATATTCAACAGAGAAGTGATATGATCTTACATTTTTAAAAAGGCCACTCTGGCTGCTCTAAATGAGATTCTGCTGAAGAGAGCAAGGCTGGATATAAGCAGGGAGGCCAGTTAGGAGACCACTACGGAAATCCAGATGAGCTCGAACCAGAGTGGCAGTGGTGAGGTGGTGATAAGTGGTCCCATTTCGGACGCATTTTGAAGGTAGAGTTACCGGGATTTGCTGATGGATGGGATATGGGTGTGAGAGACAGGAAATTTAGTCAAGGTTAACTCTAAGGTTTTTGGCCAGTGTAACTGCAAAGACACAGTTCCTGTTTCTGAAGAAGAGGAAGTTTTCTGTTTTGGGAGGAAGGGATGCAGGGACAGGAATTTAATTTTAGTCATTTTCAGATTATGATGCTTATTGATGTACAGGTGGATGGATATATAAGTCCAGGCTTCAGGAAAGAGATCTGAGCTGGAGTTATAATTTAGGATTATCATCATCTGGTTGGCATTTAAAACCAAGAGATTGAGTGATAATCATCCTAGGGAGAGAGTGTAACTAGAGAAGAAAACAGGTGTGAGGAACGACCCCAGAGCCCATTCTAGTGTTAGAAGTTTGGGCGAAGAATAACAACAAAAGGAGACCCAGAAGGAGTGACTAGTGTGGTTGGAGTAAAGCCAAGAGACAGGAGAGTGAAGAAAATGTCTGAAGCAAGAGGGAATGAATATCGTCAAAGCTGCTGGTGGGTCGGGTCAGATGAGAATGGAGTGAATGGTTTGGTAGAAGACTGTAGCAGTCTCTTAGTTCACATTCTCACAATCAGCTTTTGCATGGCTTTCTCTTAGGTAGGGTGGCCTTGCTCAGATCAGCTGTGGACAAAGAAGACGTGGTATTGTATGGCTGTCTAGTGTCACACTGCAGCAGAGGCAGCCTGGCGTTTGTCTTGGAGAAGGAGGGCCTCGTGCAGGGATGCAGCGACACACCCAGCAGCACAGATATCTCATTTTGAGCTGTAAGGTAACTCTGAATCTCACTCTTTCAAGGCAGAGACACACAGCAGGCTTAATAGTAGTAGCTCACCATTGTTCAGGAAAGAACTGGAGCTTCAAGTGACCTGACTTCTCAATAATACCTAACATTCACACTCTCCAAGGAAGAGAATGAAGGAAGAGAATCTGTTACCAACCAATATACACATCCACTTTGGGCAGAGTTTTTTTTTTTTTTTTTGAGACAGAGTCTTACTCCATCACCCTTGGTAGAGTGCCGTGGCGTCACACAGCACACAGCAACCCCAACTCATGGGCCTAGGTGATTCTCTTGCCTCGGCCTCCTGAGTAGCTGGGAGTACAGGTGCCCACCACAACGCCTGGCTATTTTGTTGTTGTTGTAATTCGGCGGGGGCTGGGCCTGAACCTGACACCCTCGGTATATGGGGCTGGCGCCCTACTACACTGAGCCACAGACGCCGCCCCTTGGGCAGAGTTTTATGGCAAGCCATTGAAGTTAGATATGTAGGCATGCAGGTGATAGACCTCTATCTATATAATGTAATATAATCTATCCTTATGCATATGTAATACACACATAAGCAACTATATATACACACACTATGTTTATAAAATATTATATAAAATTATACACATATATACACACACATACACAATTAACCTTTAGTTGAAGAATCCCAAGAACTATCCCCTGGTATAATTAGGGTTTCTCAGAGAAGAACTGATTTCACTTAATATACATGATACGATTCTGAAGCATTATGCAGAAATAAATGTTTGTGTCCATTTTCCTTAGAAAGGAGAGGTGGGTGTGGTGGGTACTAGAGCTTAAATATTCTTCTCTGGTATAAGTGGGTTGTGAAGGTACTGAATAGATGACTAGGTATGTATAAATATGAATCAAGGAATATTTAGGATGATGAGCCATCAGATAGATGAGGTGGATGGACAGAATGTTAACACAGTGAGTTGACAGCTAGCCTGCGCAGAGCCAGGAGGTGGGCTCTCAGCAGACCCTGATTCTGCTCACACCTTGATCTTGGACTTCTCTTTCAGTTATTTGTAAGCCACCTACTCTGTGGCATTCTGTTCTAGCAGCCCAAACTAAGACAGATGGTTAAATTGGATTGGGAAATGGTTGGTTAAAATATGTGCGTTTCAGGTTAAAGGATGGACAGCAAATGGAGATGTGGATGGCTTGATACCTTATGGAAGTGGTGACTCAGAGTCACCTAGAAGGTGTGCTAACCACAGGCTACTGGACCCCAACCCCAGAATTTTTGATTCGGTAGTTCTGTGGTGGATCCTGAGCGTTTGCATTCCTAATAAGCTTCAGGGTAATGCTGATGCTCCTGGCCTAGGGACCATCCTCTGAGATGCTGCCTCGTGGTGTGCCTGGGATTGCCTAACACCAAAGAACCAGGGGTTACTACCAGGCTGGAATGGAGGGAGCTGAGGACTCTGACTCGGGGATGTCATCCAGCAGGTTACCAGGCATGCTGTTAACTGGCCATGGGTCTAATGTTCACAATAGGCTTAGGGGCCCATGGCTCTTCTCCCAAGAACATAGCACCTTTAGTTAGAACATCATGGCCCACCATTGCCTGTCTATCTGTAACTCCTGTCCTCCTCAGCTGGGGTTGATAGAGTTCGTAGGTGCATGTGTTTGGCCATCCAAGGGCACAGCTAGCCCAGTGCCTGGGAGCCGGCCTTGCAGGATTGGAGATGTTCCCTCTGAGCCTCCTACTGCCTGTGCCTGCTGAGCTTCTTACCTTCTTAACCTCAGCATCCCAAAGCTTTTCTTCTCAGGCCAGAGCAGAAAGGGTGACTCGTGGGACTGCTTCCTGCTGTGGGCAGCAGTGAAAAACCTAATGGGGGCTGTGTGTTCCCTCCAGCTTAGCCACTGCTCTGCTCAAAGGTTCTCCTGCTTTCTCAAAAACATTTGTGTGTGTCATCTCTGTTTTTTCAGATATTACCAACGTCTTGTCTGAACAGGATCCTGCTCCTAAACATTTAAACATGCTTAAGTCTCACTTTCCATCAAAAACAAAAGCCGCTTTCTTTTGACTCCACGTCCCCTGCAGCTGCTGCCCATCCTCTCGTGTGCAGTGAGTGGTCTCCAGGGCTGCCTGGACCCCTTGTCCTTGGTTCCTCACCCCTCTCAGCCTTCCCATCCATGATGGCTTGGCTTCTACCCACCATACCACTTAAAGTCACTGGTAAACTTCACGACACTAAATCTTCCTCTTGTTTAGACTCCTGCCTCATGCAACAGTCCTGATCATTCCCTTGCTTCCTGAAACCTTTGACTCCGTTCCTTCCATGACACAGCATTCTTCTACATTTCTGTCTCTTTTTCTGTCCCTTTTCTTCCAGGTCCTCCTTACCTGACTGTTGAACATGAGTGTCATTAAGGTGCAGGCTGGGTCCTCATCTTTGCTACCCCATTCTTTCTCCCATGGTAGTTTTATCCATGTCATCAGGTTTAATTATTATCTTTTTTTTTTGAGACAGATTCTCACTCTGTCACCCTGGGTAGAGTACCATAGCTTCGTAGCTCACAGCGACTTCAAACTCTTGGGCTCAAGCAATCCTTTGGTCTCAGCCTCCCGAGTAGCTGAGACTACAGGCTCCTGCCACAACTCTTAGCTAGTTTTTCTATTTTTAGAAGACATGGGGACCAACTCTTGTTTAAGCTGGTTTGGAACTCCTGAGCTCAAGTAATCCACTCGCCTTAGGCTCCCAGAGTGCTAGGATTTACAGCTGTGAGCCACAGTGTCCAGACCTGTCTTTACTTTTCTGCTCATGGCTATCCAAATGCTGGACCTGTTCACTAGGACATCTGAAAGGCACCTCAGACTACTTGCCTAAGGCCAAACTTGGGACCTTTCCCCCTCCTCACCTCAGCCCCAGAAATCCTTTGGTGTTCACCATCTCACAAAGGGCACCGCCATCCACTAGCTGTGCAACTCAGAAACTTAGGAGGCCCTTGACACCATCTGTTCCTTAGCCTCATGACCAAACCATCACCAGTTTCTCTCCATCTCACTTCCTGTGTATCTGTTGACTCTATAAAGTTCCCCTCATCTTCACTTCCCCATCCTAGTCCAAACTATCATAATCTCTTCCCTGGACCCTCACAGTAGCCTCTGAGGTGGTCTCTCTGCTGCCCCTCTTGTATCTGTCTAACCCATTCTCCAGGTTGCAGCCACTCTGCATGTGGCTTCTATTTCACAGCTCAGAGATGCGGACACTAATTGCTTGTAGGGGTGGGGCCTGCTCCAGGCCACAGGAGGGTCTGGGCCCCAGGTTCCCTGTTCCACTCTCAGCCTGGGCTCTTTCCAAAGCGGGAAGCAGTCCATATACAGGCTGGGGGGCCCCCAGCTAGACACAGCTCAGCCAGGCCTCCTTGGGAATAGGGACAAGACTCTGAAATTTGCAGTATCAAGTTTCAGAAAACACAGGGTCAGGGTCAGCAGAGCAGCTGGTAGTGGAGAAGGCCAGGCCCAGCTAATTTCCTGTCTGAAGGGCCCAGAGGCCCCATCCCCTCTCTGGGCTGGCCACAGGGGAGGAGATGCCGGGAATGGCTCACATTCCTCTGGCCAGGCTGCACTGAGCCTCGAGGGACCTGTGGGGAGTGAGGAGGTGGATCTGCTGAGGCTGGAATGGGGGGCTTTCCACAGGGACTAGGCATTATTTAACCCCAAGGCTTAGATGAGGCCAAGAACTGCAGAGAAGACCCCAAAAGACCATCACAGCTGTGGGAGCTGTAGGATAAATAAGCCCACCCTTACATTTCACAGATGAGGAAATTGGTCTTTGACTACAGGGACTGTAATTGACCCATTTGCTCCAGCTGCAGTATCCTGAAATCTATTACTGTTTGTGCTAAGACTGTGCTCCTAGCTAGTGATTGAGTGCGGCAGGGATCCTGGGCAGGCCCATTTTTGGAAGATATGGGATTTCCCCTGATGGCTTGACAGCTTCTCATCTGCCTTGCTGAACTTTACAACTGTAAGGCAGTCTAAATCTCTTCCACCCAACTTCCCTTCCTCGCCTTTCTTTCACAAGAGTAACACCTGCTCGTAGTCTTCTGGCTCTTTCAGCTTCTCCTGATTTCTTTCCATTGGTATCTGCTTTTCAGAGGACTGAGACTCATCTGTTACTACAAGTAATGGAGTCTGGTCCCTGGACTAGCAGTATTGGCATCACCTGGGAGCTCATCAGAAATACACAATGTCAGCTGGGCGTATTGGCTCACACCTGTAATCCTGGCCTTTTGGGAGTCTGAGATGTGAGGATTGCTTGAGGCCAGGAGTTCAAGACCAGCCTAGGCAACATAGTGAGACACCCTCCCCCCCCCCCCCGCCATCTCTACAAAAATAGTAAAAAGTAGCCAGGTTTGGAAGTACACACCTGTAAGTCCCAGCTAATCAGGAGGCTGAGGTAGGAGGTTCGCTTTAGCCTAAATGTTCAAGGTTACAGTGAGCTATGATTGTGCCACTGTATTCTAGCCTGGGTGACAGAGCAAGACACTGTCTCTTAAAAAAGAAAGAAAGAGGCTCGGTGCCTGTGGCTTAACGGGCTAAGGCACCAGCCACGTACACCTGAGCTGGCGGGTTCGAATCCAGCCCGGCCCGCCAAACAACAATGACAGCTGCAACCAAAAAATAGCTGGGTGTTGTGGCGGGCGCCTGTAGTCCCAGCTACTTGGGAGGCGGAGGCAAGAGACTCTTGAGCCCAGGAATTGGAGGTTGCTGTGAGCTGTGATGCCACAGCACTCTATCCAGGGTGACAGCTTGAGGCTCTGTCTGAAAAAAAAAAAGAAACTGTACATATTAAGGTTGATATTTTGACAACTTGATGTTTTGATATACATACACATCGTGAAGTGATTACCACGATCAAGGTAACATATCCATCACCTCACATGGTTACCATTGTGTGTGTGGTGAGACGCTGCAGTTAGCTATGAATCCTGCTATTGCACCGTAGCCAGGGTGGCAGAGCAAGACCCTGCCTCAAACAACCACCAGAACATCTTCATTTTAACAAGATGATTCACATATGCTTCACAATTTGAGAAGCACTGATTCAGATGACTAGAGATTTTCAGCAAATTCTTCAAACTTCAGTTTGGAACTGGAGACCTTGCCAAAGTAAATTTGGAATCACAAAATATTTGGTTCAAAGCCCAAAGTTAAGGGACTGGTTCAAGGTCATAGTGAATTAGGAGAAACACAGCACTTACTTCCAGCTCTTTGAATTGCAGGCTCTGCTATAAATCTACATTTTCTAGTATGGTAGCAGTGGAAACACTGTTGGTTGTGGTAGAGTAAAAAATACATTTGGTCTTTGTCCTGAGTTTTTGGCACATAGTGGCTAAAACCCTTGGAATTTACTGATAGGAGTGTCTTATGTTATTCATAACACACCCTTTTCAATCATGTGAGTTTATGCCCACAAGGTGATTCAGGGTGGGGCCCCTGGATAGCTTCAGGGACTGGTCACCTGAAAGACCAAATGAATGAATAAAGGGTGGGAACTTTCATTCCACCCTCAACCTCAGGGGAGGGAGGAGGACTGGATATTGGGTTATAAAAACTCTAGAACAGTGAGATTTGAAGAGCTTCCAGGTTGGCATTGCTATCAGGTGCTAGGCTGGTAGTATGTCCCCAGCCCTTACCCTGTACCGTGTTCTTTGCATTTCTCCCATTTGGCTGTTCCTGATTCGTATCCCTTATAGTAAGCCAGTAAAAGTAAGTTAAGTGTTTTCCTGAGTTCTGTGAGACTTGCAGCTAGTGTCTGAAGTAGGGAAGTCTTGTGGAACTGAGCCCAGAACCTGTGGGGTTTGTGCTAATTCTTGGGAGTTAAGTATCAGAATTGAACTAAATTGTTGGACATCTATACTTGGTGCTAGAAAACTGGAGAACTGGTATGGAAAAATAACATGCATTTGGTATATCAGAATTGGTGTTTGAGTGGTGCCTGTAGCTCAGTGGGTAGGCCGCTGGCCACATACAACCAGGTTGGCAGGTTCGAACCTGGTCCAGGCCTGCTAAACAAAATGACAACTACAACAAAAAAAAATAGCCAGGTGTTGTGGTGGACACCTGTAGTCCCAGCTACCTGGGAGGCTGAGGCAAGAGAATTGCTTAAGCCCGAGAGTTTGAGGTTGCTGTGAGCTGTGACGCTATGGCACTACCTAGGGTTACATAATGAGACTGTCTCAAAAAAAAAAAAAAAAAAATTGGTATTTGAATAAAGAGAACACATTAGTCCAAACTGTGCTGTAAGGGTAAAATAACATTGGATTTTGAGGACTCATTATCAAAGGATATAAAATATTTCATTTAAGTTGTTTTATTATTCATTAAAATGATATTTTGGGTATGTTGGGTTAAATATACTATGAAAAATTAAAATATATACAGGCACCTTGGAGGCAAAGTGGAAGATCCAGAGCTGCCGGGTTTCTCTGCGGGTAAGGCAAGTTGGGATTGTGGAGGGTTGAGGGAGTCATGGGAGCTTACTAGCTCTTCCTGTCATCTGTGCCACCCAGACCTCAAGTTACCACTAGCACTTGCTGCATGCTTATCTTGGAACTGAAAAATTTCTAAGCACTTAATGTGGATTAACTTTTTATGGTTTAAGTATTTTAATAGGAATAGCATAGAAGACAGATGTCATGCCTGTGAAGCTGGGCATGGTAGATCATCCTATGTTCCCAGCACTTTGGGAGGCTGAGGTGGGAGGTGCAGGAGTTGGAGACCAGCCTGGGCAGCACAGCAAGACCCAGTTTCAAAAAAAAAAAAAGTGTACTTGCTTATAGGACAACTCAGAAAAGTATAGTGAATGGTTGGAATTTACTGTGTGATTAAAAAATGGTACAAATACCATTAGGTAATGTCCACTTTACTTATTTAAGAAAAATCCAAATGTTGATTTTTTTTTTTGAGACAGGGTTTTACTATGTTGCCCTTGGTAGAGTGCTATGGAGTCACAGCTCACAGCAACCTCAAACTCTTGAGCTTAAGTGATTCTCTTGCCTCAGTCTCCCAAGTAGCTGGGACAACAGGTGCTACCACAATGCCCAGCTATTTTTTGTTGTAGTTGTCATTGTTGTTTGGTAGGCCCTGGGCTGGGTTTGAACCTGCCAGCCTTGGTGTATGTTGCCGGTGCCCTAGCCACTGAGCTATAGGCACTAAGCCAAATGTTGGCATTTTAATAGGTTTACTTATAATACAGTTGAACTCCTAAAACTTGTTCATGGAAACATTTTGAGAAACAACTTTTTTTTTTTTTTTGAGATGAGGGTTTCCTCTGTTGCTCAGGCTACAGTGCAGTGGTACACTCATAGCTCACTGTAACCTTGAATTCCTAAACTGAGTCAATCCTCCTTCATTAGCCTCCTGAGTAGCTGGAGGTACATGCCACCACTAATCTATTGAACTTTAGATTCACAAACTTCCCTTCCAGTGTCTGGTTCCAGAAATTGCTCAAGACTTCCAAACAGACCTGCGATCCAGAGTGCAGCACAGCACAGCTATTAGTGCTTCGCAGGAGGTGAGTGAGGACTGTCCAGCCTTTCCGAAGACACCAACCAGCCTGCTGTCCATTCCAACACATTATGGCTAATTTACCTTATTTTTGGTGGAGACTGGATCTTGCTATGTTGTGTAGGCCAGTCTCAAATTCCTAGGCTCAAGCGATCCTCCCAAAGTGCTGGGACTGAAGGTGTATGAGCCACTGTGCGCTACCTTGGATTAAAGCTCAATGTCCCTGCACTTAACACACACAAATGAAAATTAAAAAATTGCCAATAGCTGGTGTCTGGTCCATTCTCACACTTGGAATCACATACCCCAAAGTGCCTTTTGACCCCATGGGGGAAAAAAATCTTACCTTTAGAGCTACCACTAATAGCAAGGAGAGAAAAACATCTCTCCCCCCTCCTTATTTTTTTAAAGGCAGGGACCAAATCACTGGACAGTCTGTGTGTTTCCCATTGTAGTGGGTTGTCAAGTGAGCTCTTTGCATATCAGTGTCCTAGCAGGATGTCTCCTGGCATAATGTGTTGGGATGGACAGCAGGCTGGTTGGTGTCTTCGGAAAGGCTGGACAGTCCTCACTCACCTCCTGTGAAGCACTAATAGCTGTGCTGTGCTGCACTCTGGATCGCAGGTCTGTTTGGAAGTCTTGAGCAATTTCTGGAACCAGACACTGGAAGGGAAGTTTGTGAATCTAAAGTTCAATAGATTTCCAGTATTATCTAATTTCACAGAGTGCTAGGGTACCAGGCTGGTAACAGGGTGTCTTTGCTTCTCTAGGAGAGGGTGCACTTTGCCAGTGGCTTTTGTAGCTACTACCTACCTGCTGGTAGATTTGCAGGCAGTTTGCCGTGTGTGAGCTATGGTGCAGAGTCCTTACTGGACCCCCTTCTTTAATTCAGCTGGAACTCAGCGAGCTAGAGGCAGCATGGGGGTTAGAGTGGATTAACTTGCTTAATAGAGTCTTCTTCAGGAGCCCCTCTAATCAGGACCTCTTTCCTCAGGGGCTTCTTATCCCTTAACTCCAGAAAGGTAGTCACAGCAGAGGTTATCAACTGTGTCTGTTCCCAGAGCACATTTGTGAGTGTCCAGCGATGTTTGTCACAGCTGGAATCTACATGCTGCTGGCATCTAGTGGGTGGAGGCCAGGGATGCTGCTCACCATCCTGTGATGCACCAGACCAGCCCCAGAACAGATTTGTCCAGTTCAAAGTATCAAACAGCACACCGAGAAACCCTGAGTTAACACAGTGTCAGGATCACGTGCACAAACGCTGGGACAGAGATAAAGGGGTAAGGAGACTCAGGAACGGGGGATCATTTTACAAGGGAGATAGACTCAATGCCAAGGAAAAGAGGGAATGAAAGATAAATAAAATATACTAAAATTTTCATCTATTTCTTTTTACTTTAAAGATACAGATGTAACATCTGTTTTAGTGTAAACCCTATCCCTTCATAAGTGCTGCTTAATTCACTGCTTCATTAATAGCTTTGGTTGCTATTGCTGAGGAGAATTCCCGGTTATCAGCTTGGGATAAAAATAAATACATTTGTTCAGAAATTCTTTATGGGTTGATGGATTTACCTAATAATTCTTAAAAGAACTTCTGAGGAGAAACACCTAAAAACATTAATTTCCATTGAGAAGCAATCTGCCATGCCGTAACAATTTAGGCTCTAGCTCTGGAGTGGAGACAGTAGGGTGGAGGGATTTGGGAGGTGGGATTAAAGGATTTAGGACAACGGGGCTGGGAAATGTGACCTATGCTAATGTGCTCTCCTGTGTCCAGAGCCCAGATATACTGCTGTGGTGGGAATAGCAGAGGGACTGAGATCTTGGCCTCAGGTCTCTTACCTAAACTCCACAGAAGTGTGTCCAGAACCCAGAAGCTCATACCAGCACGTCCAGCATCCTTGGTCACTTCTTGAGCAAAGGGCAGTGATGACATCATAAAACCAAGGCACAAAGTAGGGCATGCTTTGTTTTATTCTTAAATCTGTAGTTCCTTGTATGCATCCTGAATGTTACCCTCCTGAGTGCTCTGGACTGCAGAATAAACTTTATTTCACAGTGAATGAGGAATGCTTTTTCATAAGAAATCAATTTAATTCAAGATGGTTAGTAAATGTAAGGCAATGTCAAGCCTTCATGAAAGTTAAAAGAATCCAGTTACAAAAGAAGCACTGTGTACAGTCTGAAATAGCTGAAGGTACAATGGGCTCCATATTTTACAAAGTACAAAAAATTATTTCATATACAAAGAAAAATACAAATAATGTGCAAAACCATTTTCACAGGTGGCAATTTATAAAATGAAAATGATAGAAAAGTCCTTCATTGTTATTATCCCCCAATTTCTTATATATTAACACAATTCTGTTTCCTAGTATGTAATTTTAAATTTGAAAATCTAATTTATTTTTAATCTACAAAGTATTTTTTTATTTTTTAAAAAGGGAGCCGTTTCATTATTGAATATTATAAATGAATCAGTTAATTTTATATTAAATTATAAGCAGGCTATCTAAAAACAAGGATATAGAAATCATATATACATATTTTTGAAATATTAGTTTAGTATTTAACATATTAACATTTCAAAACAAATGTAATGATCTAGCTACCTATGACTCCACTTGGTGTCAGTGGCTGTAGCAGGGATGACATTTCTCTTTACAGTAAGCAAACAGCATTTCTCTAATCTTAAGGTGAACAAACACAAGGTTATCAAAAGTAAAGAAAATCTAAAGACAGTTCTTCTCATGTGCAGAAGTGTTGTTTGGGTACCCAGTCGTGCCATGGTACGACTGCTACATAGCCCTTGTCACAGGTGTGTGGCCACAAGGAGCCGGGCTCTGTCTTTCCAACATCTTCACTTTATCAGGAGTTCAGTGCAAGTGTTTTGTGGGTTAGCGTTCAGCTTTTTGCATGTTATTTTAGTGTAAGAAGCTGTCCAGGAACAGAATACAGAGGAACACAGGCCCTGGATCCTCAGAGCACTTCCGGTCTAGAGAAGTCAGTGTTTTGGAAGCAGTATTTTCCTGCGTTGGCCTGTTCATTGTTGCATCACTCCGTGGGCAATCTTTTTCCATCAGAATAATCCTGTGTTCTCCCCCTTTGCCTGCCACTGAGCAATTATGTATTTTGCTGTGAACCCCAATGGCAGAGCAGGGACCAATGAAGCACCTTTTGGCAGCACCAGAGAACCGAGCATCTCAAAGGTCAGGCAGTACGAGTGGTACGAGGTGCCGCTCAAGGGAAACCTAATCTGTGTAGAATGTGAGATAATCTTGGAGGGTTTTGATTTTTGCTCATTTAAAAGCTCTCCAAGGAAATTATGACACTGATGGACAAAAAAAGATTTAGCTTTCACGAAGAAAGCCTCAAATAGGTTGTGGAAGCCCACAATAGGTCTGCCTGGTGGCAGGTAAGAGTTGGCTCAGGAGGCATGTTCTGATCACTAACCACTAAAACCCTGTTAGAACAATTTAGTGCAACATATACGGAGTGCTTTGGGCTCTTGACCAGACCTGTGTGACACCCATTCAGGTTAAGTAGACATAGTGATTGTTGCCAGAGGGGATGGGGGAAGACTGGGCAGGAGAACCTCAGGCCCTGGGATGACTTGTAGTCAAACTCCTTAAAGATTCATGCTGCTTATTCTGTCTGGCAGCATGAGTTCTTCTACCTCTTATGTGTTTGCTGACCCACGGGCATCAGGCATCAGAGATACAGTTCTGGATCCTTTCCATCCATTGCTGGGCACTCTGTCCATCTTGGGCACAGAAGTTATACACACGTTTGCTGGTCTTGAGCTGCAAAACCAAACCACAGCGAACCAGAGATGAAAGTCACAGCTGTTTTATGGTTTTGGGTGAGTGACAGATCCATCCCCGTGATCTTCCTTTTTCATACCTCTGTATTTTTTCTCCCTCTACTACTACATATCACCGCCTTTATAGTCACTTTACTTTTCTAGTCCCTAAGCTTAAGGGGATGTCAACAGAAGGATACTGCAGAAAAAGGAAACATACTGGGAGACTTATTTTGCTCTCGAATAAGGAGGAAGGGTCAGGAATAGCTGGAGCCTCTGGCCGCTCCCATGCCCTGCACCAACACAGTAAAGATTAGGAAGCTCCTTGTGCTCCGGTGGGAAGCCTGGGTTTCACCTGCACCATTAAGTTGGCCTTTGTGTCCCCTTTTTTCACCTGGGGCCACCCATACTAGAGGCCCAGAGTCAGGGAAATGGCGTCATGGCCTGAATATGGCCTTGCTTGACTCCAGGAACCAGGTTAAGTTTCTTTCTATTATGTGGCCTGTAAAATACCCCAAAGCCCAACTAAGGACTGCTGAAGATGTTAGGCCATAGTTCTCATGTGTGACCAAGGGCAGTATTTTGTGGATGGTCAAGCGTGAAGATTGCTGGATACAGAGGGAAGCAGCATCTGTTCTTAAAAGTAGGCAGTGACTGAAATAACTTAAAACATTTAATAAGGAGTTCATCTGCTTCTGTATGTGTTTGGATGCCTTTTGCACAAAACAGTTTGCAGTTTTTCTGAGCCATATGGACAGCAAGAGAGGTTAGTGTTGGGGATCAAGGGTGTTAAGTTCAAGTTCTGGAGCCATTCCGACAGCCAGGGGTCTGTCACCCATATGCAGGCACCAAGTGCTCTCAGGACCCATAATTCCTGGCGGCAAATGGAAGGATACACAGGCAGAGCCAGGAAAAGAGAAGATTAACTTACATCAAAGAAAGCCTTGTCATTTGTGTGCTTTGGGGCTCCCATGCTGGGGCCAGCAGGGATGACCATTTCTACTTCAGCCAGATCAATGTGGCCTTTGCAGTTTGTGTCCTCACCTGAGTCATAGTATCGCAGCTAGAACCAAAAGGACACAGAGGAGACATAAGAGAGACAGAGAAAACTATATAGCTTTTAAAATTATTTAAATTCTTTCCTGTTTCTTATTTATATATCCTAAACTATTGAAGAATTCCACAAAATAACACTGCCTCTAGAAAGAACTAGGTAGCTGGGAGAGAGGATTTGGAAAAAGATTTATGTACTTTTTGAAATTTGAACAAATAAAAATGTATTACATATTAAAAAATAAAATTAAGTCAACTAACACCTGTAAAAATTATATTCACAGTATAACACATAAAAAGAAGTTACTGTTCTGTAAATGTATAGAATTTTTAGCAATTAATTGAAAAGAAGATAAACCTAGTAGAAAAATGGCAGGTCACAGAAAAAATACAAATGACCTGTGAACATCTGAAAAGATCAACATTTGTGATAAAAGAAAAACAAATGAGATCAGTGAAATTTCACTTTTCACTTAGATTGAGAAATATTAAAAATGGTGATCAGCCGGGCGCAGTGGCTCACACCTATAATCCTAGCATTCTGGGAGGCCAAGGCAAGTCGATCACTTCAGTTCACAAGTTCAAGACCAGCCTGAGCCAGAGTGAGACCCTGTCTTTACTAAAAATGAAAAAAACTGAGGCAAGAGGATTGCTTGAGCCCTATAGTTTTAGGTTCCTGTTAGTTATGAGGCCATGGCACTTATCAAGGGCAACAAAATGAGATGCAAATTAAAAAAAAGTTTGATAGGGCAGCGCCTGTGGCTCATCGAGTAGGGCGCCGGCCCCATATATAGAAGGTGGTGGGTTCAAACCTGGCCTTGGCCGAACTGCAAAACAGAAAAATAGCCGGGTGTTGTGGCAGGCGCCTGTAATCCCAGCTACTTGGGAGGCTGAGGCAAGAGAATCGCTTAAACCCAGGAGTTGGAGGTTGTTGTGAGCTGCGTGATGCCACGGCACTCTACTGAGGGCGATAAAGTGAGACTCTGTCTCTACAAAAAAAAAAAAAAAAAAAGTTTGATAATATTCAGAGCACTGTTAGTGGGAGTGTAATTTATTAGAAACTTTTTGGAGGGCAATATCAACCAAAATTGAAAATATGCCTACTCAAACATCTTTCTCACTTGTAGAACTTCATCCCACAGAAACACTCAAATATGAAGAGGTTTCCTTAGCAATGTTTTTATGAGCTAAACATGGGAGAAGATAGACATACTTGTTTTTCAATGGAGCATTGGTTAGTTAAATGACAGTACATCAATAAAATGGAATACTACACAGCTTTTCAAAAAGAATAAGGAAAAATCCATATAAACTGGTAGAGAAATTATGCAAGTTACATTATTTACAAAAGCAAGTGCAAAATAAACATGTCAGTATAAAATTATTTTTGATTGCACAGGGGACTTTAGATCTGTATGAAATGTTTAAATTTGGCATAATAAGCAAGTATGACTTTTGGAATAAGAAAAAATGAAAAGGCTCAACACCCATAGCGCAGTGAATAGGGCACTGGCCACATGCACCAAAGCTGGCGGGTTCGAGCCTGGCCCGGGCCTGCTAAACAGCAATGACAACTGCAACCAAAAAATAGCCGGGCGTTGTCGCAGCTGCCTGTAGTCCCAGCTACTTGGGAGGCTGAGGCAAGAGAATTGCTCAAGCCCAAGAGTTTGATGTTGCTGTGAGCTGTGACGCCACGGCACTCTACCCAGGGCGACATAGTGAAACTCTGTCTCGAAAAAAGAAAACATGAAAAAATACTTTTAAAAATTAAAGAGACTGCTGGTAAACAAGACTTAGGGGTCCACAGTCTGTGGATTTCACTCTCTAGAGTACATGGCAGGAATGTGTCTTTGATTCTGGTTTCAGGCTTTTCTCTACCTGAAGGCTTGGTGTATGGACGACTAAATGGAAAAACTGTATACCTTTCATGTTAAAGAAGTCCAAAAAAATCAGTAAGAATGCTAGTATAATTTGATGTAATTTTAAGTTACAGAAAAATTATAATATTCTCCTATGTTTATATTTAGTGGTTTTATGGAACTTTTTTACATAGTGTAGGTGCTGTGATTTCAGAGACATTGTCATTTTAAAGTATAGGGCTTTCATCTGTATTTTTGAAAGTAAATTTTCTATACGCTCCCACAAAGACTCTGTGAGATCATTGGCTCTCAAAGGCAGTCTTCATATGGAAGGTGTATTCTAGATGCAGGTCCAACCAGAGCACTGGATAACAGCTCAGGCCTTTCCCGACGGATTCTCTCTTATAGATGAATGCATTGAGAATCAAGGCTGACCTGCCAGTTCCAAGGTGGAGTAAGGCCTCCAAGCAGAATATAGGAGGCCATGCATCTCTCACTAGTGAAGGGTGAAGAGTTGCTAGGGTTTGGGTAGGAATCACCCTCCCTTGAGATGACTGGAACAAAGGTTATGATGCTGAGGACTGTGTGAGCTGTTACAGCAATAGCTGAGAACCTAACAATGGGCAAACGATTCCCTGACACAGTTAGCAAGGTCCACTCTAGTACCTGCCCAGTGTGAGTGTGGGTTTAGGCGACATCCCCTGCTGCCTCTTTCAGGGCTCCTGCACTCCCCTATTGCTGCCATCTTTGAGCGGTAACAGTGTCTTCTAGTGAGCAGCACAGTGGTAGGTGCAGAGGTGGTGTTCAATAAATGTCAAATAAATTAATGCCCTCACCCTCACTTTTGAATGGATGCTTTCTGCTGCAAGGATGAAGATAATCTGTATTCTGGGTAGTGCTCACAAGTACAGACTTATATGTGCATGTGGTATGTACGTAACAGGCAGGAATCCTCAGGAACTCCCTGACCTAGGTCTGATGAGTTGGCAGCAGGAGATATTTGAGCATTAGAAACTGAAAAAGAGTTCTATTGTTCTTTATGCTCTACACTCAGCTATTACAGCCTGTGCACAAACTTCCCTCAGAAGGCTACTTATCCTTGCTCAGGGACATCTGGGGCCCTGGAGAAGCCACCAGACTGCGTATGAGAAGCCCAGGAGAGCAGTCTATACATGAGGAGTGTGCTATGTCTGCTGAGGGCCATATAGCAGCCAGGGACTGCAAGTAGCCTACACAGAAATACTAGTAATTTCTTTTACTTTAACAGTATTACCTGATGTTTTGTTACATCTAAAACAAACCAACGAGGTTTCCATCCTTTCAACAAAGCTCCTCTTTTGTAAAGTGTTCCTTCAAAGGACCTAGAAGAAATGACAGGACAGTTAATTTTGATTTTTCATTTAAACAAAATGCTGTAAAGGGGATGTCTGTTTCTGTGTGTCCAGTCTGTTATTTCTCCCAGATGATTCAAAACTAGTCAGAATTCTCCCTGGAATTTTTCTACTAGACTTTTGGGGAAAAGGCTGCCTCTTTCTGCTGGGATTACTACATTTGTAAGGCTTGGAACTATTAGTAGCCACTTTTGTGCCACGATGGGATTGATGTGACAAACGGAAAAGCAGAGCTGGGAGACAGACACAGCCTAAAGACACTGCATGAGAGGCTCAGCACCCGTAGCACAGGGGTTATGGCGCCAGCTGCACACACAGTGAGGGGCCAGTAGTTTTAGCCTCAGGCAGTGTAAGGAGAATCTTCAGAACATCCTGCAGGGCTCAGCAGGTCACCTGTTTTCATCATTCTTAGATGTGTACTGGCTATAGAGTGTGGCGGCTCTTCGATCCACTCCATTGGATGGAGAGATGCTGGCATTCTGCTCCTCCACCGTGCTGCTGTCTGGGAGATGCAGCACAGACGTCTTCTGATAGGAAGGGAGGTTGGTAGACATAATTCTTGGGGAACTCGATGGATGTCTTTGGGACTGGAAAAGACAGAACAGGAGCTAGGAAAGCTTTACAGACACTTTATGCCACTGATGCAATCATTTCATGTATTAAAATTCATCTCAAGTACAGCTGGGCGTTGTGGCAGGCACCTGTAGTCCCAGCTACTTGGGAGGCTGAGGCAAGAGAATCGCCTAAGCCCAAGAGCTGGAGTCTACTGAGGGTGACAAAGTGAGACTCTGTCTCTAAAAAAAAAAAAAAAAAATTTATCTCAAGTGAAATAAATCGCTGGATTAATGAGCAAAAAACATAAGATCTGACAATCAAGTTCATGGACTCATCTTAGAAAAAGTGCAACATACTTCATTGCCGAGTATCAACAAATGTATATGGTTATGTCTGCACATATTATGTGCTTGATAGATGTTTCTTAAATCAGGAATAAGAAATGGGGTGTGAGAAGCAGAAAACAGAGTATTTGATTCTAAAATATTTTTATGATAAATGCTACTTAAACAGGAAAAGGGATCGTGAACAATTGAAAGCATATTTTGTTGCTTTGAAATATTTTTAATTTCTCTCTTTGCTTATTTCTCTGGGGCAAACTTGGTCTTAGCATTCCCCTCCTCCCTCATATGGTAAGAGATCAGCAGAAACCACAGAGGCACTGAGATAGAAAAGAACCTAGTAATTTCTCCTGGATGCAGGGCGCTGAAACATAAGTATTAGGTCACTGTGGTGAAGTGAGACACTCAGAAAGTATTCAGTCACTTGGAACTTTCTGCCCTGGACTCCCAGGGCATGACTTGTCCTTTTCCACCATTCCCTCTGGCCAGAAACCCAGCTGGGTCCTGTTACCTATGGCTGTGGGCCCCACCTGACTTAGTACCAAAAAGCTTAGAAGTAGCTTGCAAGGGGTATTGCCAACTCACGCGGTCTATTCTTGGTTCTTCTTTAAGGTCCACTGTTACCCTTTCCCACAGCTGCTGCCACTTCTCAGGGGTTTGGTTCAATTTATGTTCTAATTTTTCAATTTCCTGCAAAGAAATGGAATTCTCCAACAGATCAGTATTTCACAGAAATCAGGACATGGCCCGGAGCCACACTGCTTCTGTATTGGGCCCAGATGAATAGCATGGTTAGAGGAGAGTGGGAGGACATGAGCTTCAGAGGTCTCCCCAGCCAGGAATAAGGTAGGAGTTCTAGTTGATGTGTTGTACTGTGGCGAAGATGGTTTATTAGGACCTATATCCAGGCTTTTCTGCACAGAATAGCTTATACAATGAGACATGAAACATGTATCCCAAATGCCTTCAACTGTGTGAGGCCATGGGAAGTCTGATGGCCAAGGCAAAAGGTCAAGCACTGGGCGAACCCTATTAGATGAGCTAGGTCAGAAGTCTGTCCTTGACAAAGGATCCATTTTCCATATGGAAAAAAATGAACCAAGAAATGCCCAAGGAAATGGATATCCCTTTTGACAAAGAAATGAGAGATCAGAGCAGCTGCCTCTGGGAAAGTATACTCTGCCTGGTCAGAAGACTAGAGTGAGAAGACTCTTCAGGAACTTTCTGACCCATACCAGGGCTCAAAACCATTCTACAGGGTGGTTACTGCCAGGATGGTTTTGTTCCAGAATATTCCTTGCATAAATGTAGTTGGCAATACTATCATCTGGCTATCAACTACCCACAGTTCTGACCAGAGGAAGTAAAGCACCCACAAAACCCATTGCCTAAGCTTGACTCAGGCTGCTTGGGCACATCACACAGCTGGGGAAACTGCCGGGAGGAGTAAACTGCTCCACTTGCTTGACGGCTTCTTTGTAATGTTGGAAACTACTTTTACTTAGACTCTTTTTCAGTAGTTAAGCTTTGTCCCCCACTAACGTGGGGGAGCAAATCTGGTTTCTTCATACTCTGGGAGTACCTCTAATGGTAGCCCAGAGCAAGAAGAACCACGTTCAGCAGTTTGTAAACCAATCTTGTCTTAGCCTGGTTTCTCTGGCCTCATGGTGCCCCTGTGTGCGCGCCTGTTCATGGTTGACTTACACTGAAAAGCCTGGTGAGAGCATCAGGCTGGGTGCAGCTGACGTCGTCATAGCATGGCCACACTGTTCTCCGCTGGCTCTGAGGGCCAGCTTCTCCAGCCAGGTCAGAGTCTTCAGAGGGGAAATGCCTGGGGGTCAGCATCATCCAGTCATAGGAAGGCCCCGTGGACAGGGTCTCCTCTGTGTAATAATCCCACTTTCTGAGGCTGGAGACATTTACATTGGGCTTCAAGGCCTGTTTAAAGAAAAGTGAAAGATAGTTTCATCTTGACCCCAATTACCCCAAGCTTACTGACAGACCAACCCCTAACATTTGCAGGATATAGGGCAGTGATTTTCAACCAGTATGCGGTGGCACACTGGTGTGCCATGAAAAATTTTAAAGACCGGCTCAGCGCCTGTGGCTCAACGGGCTAAGGCGCCAGCCACGTACACCTGAGCTGGTGGGTTCGAATCCAGCCCGGGCCCGCCAAACAACAATGACAGCTGCAACTAAAAAATGGCCGGGCGTTGTGGCGGGCGCCTATA
>CAUYRH010009451.1:0-14202 GCA_963574655.1 Perodicticus potto | reverse complement strand
GTACCAGTTGTTATTTCCCCCTTTTCATTTCTGACTGAAGTTATCAGAGATTTTAATTTTCTATTTCTATTGAATCTGGCCAATGTTACATCAATTTTATTTATCTTTTGGAAAAACCAACTTTTTGTTTCATTAATTTTGTAAATGATAGTTTTATTTTCAATTTCATTTATTTCTGATTTAATTTTGTTTTATTTATTTACTTTTAACTTAATTTTTATTAAATCATAACTATAGGCTTGGCATCCATAGCTCAGTGAGTAGGGTGCTAGCCACACACCCTGAAGCTGGTGGGTTTGAGCCCAGTCAAGGCCTGCTAAACAATAATGACAACTGCAACTAAAAAATAGCTGGGCGTTCTGGTGGGTGCCTGTAGTCCCAGCTACTTAGAGGTTTAGGCAAGAGAATTCTTTTTTTTTTTTTTTTGAGACAGAGCCTCAAGGTATCCCCTGATAGAATGCCGTGGCATCACAGGTCACAGCAACCCCCAATTCCTGGGCTCAAGCGAGTCTCTTGCCTCCGCCTCCCAAGTAGCTGGGACTACAGGCGCCCGCCACAACACGCGGCCATTTTTTTTTTTTTTTTTGGTTGCAGCCGTCATTGTTGTTTGGCGGGCTGGGCTGGATTCGAACCCGCCAGCTCAGGTGTATGTGGCTGGCGCCTTAGCCCGTTGAGCCACAGGCGCTGAGCCGAGGAAAGAGAATTCTTAAGCCCAAGAGTTTGAGGTTGCTGTGAGCTGTGGTGCCATAGCACTCTACTGAGGATGACACAGTGAGATTCTGTCTCAAAAAGAACACAATCGTAAATGTATACATTTATGGGTTACAATGTAATGATTTGATAGACAATGTGGAATGCTTAAATCAAACAGATTGATGTAACTATCACCTCACTTACTTATTTTTCATAGTAAGATATTTATAATATCCTCATAGTTGTTTGGAAATGTACCAGTGCATTGTGCACATTAGGTGAGATCCCACCAAACACCCTCCCTTCACTCACCATCCCCTGCCTCTCCCCTCTTTCCTCCTATTTCTGGACTATATTTGTGTTTTATCATTCATATGAATGTGTAATTGATTATTTATTGGTTTTGCAATAGTATTGAGTACATTGGATATTTTTTTTTTCCATTCATGAGATAATTTACTAAGAAGAATATGTTCCAGTTCCATCCAGGTAAACATAAAAGCTATCAAGTCTCCACCTTTTTGCTAGCTGCATAGTATTCCACAATATATGAATACCTCAATTTGTTAGTCTATTCATGGATTGATGAGAATTTGGCCTGCTTCCAAGACTTGGCAATTATGAATTGGGCTGCAATAAATATTCTGGTGCAGATGTCTTTATGGTAAAATGATTTTTGTTCATCTGGGTAGAAACTTAGTAGTGGAATTACAGGATCAAGCAGTAGGTCAACTTTTTGTTCCTTGAGGATTATCTTTGCTTCTTTCCAAAAAGGCTGTAATAGTTTGCAATCCCACCAGCAGTGTAGAAGTGCTTCCCTCTACATACATGCCAACATCTGCAGTTTTGGGATTTTTCGATGTGGGCTAATCTTTCTTCATCCTTTTTGCTAGGATACCTCAAAGTGGTTTTGATTTGCATTTCTCTAATGATTAAAGATGATGAGCAATTTTTCATGTTTTTTTTTTTTTTTTGGCCATTTGTTATCATCTTCAAAGAATTTTCTATTCAAGTCTCTTGCCCATAAAGAAATGGGGTTGTTTGTTCTTTCTTTATTGATTAATTTGAGTTCTCTGTAGATTCTAGTTATCAGACCTTTGTCGGAAGCATAACCTGAAAACCTCTTCTCCCATTCTGAAGGCTGTCGGTTTGCTTTACTTATAGTTTCCTTAGGCTATGCAGAAGCTTTTTAGCTTGATCAGATCCCAGGAATATAGTTTTGGTATTGCTCCTATTGCCAGGGGTTTTTCTCCTCATAAAATATTTTCCCAGGCCAATATCTTGAAGCATTTTCCCCACAACCTCTCCTAGTATTTTTATAGTTTTATATCTTAAATTTAAATCTTTTATCCAGTGAGAATCAAATTTTCTTAGTGGTGAGTGGTGAGAGTTAAGTTTCAATCATCTACAGGTTGCTATCCAATTCTTTCAGCACCATGTGTTAAATAGGGAATCATTTCTCAATGTGTGTTTTTTGTTAGACTTATCAAAAATCAAATGACGATATGATGCTAGGTTCATTTCTATATTTTCTATTCTATTCCATATATCTGCATCTCTATTTTTATTCCAGTACCAGGCTGCTTTGATCACTATAGATTTGTACTATAACCTGAAGTCTGGTAATGTGATGCCTCCTGATTTGTTTTTATTTCTGAGTCGTGTCTTTGCTATTCAAGTTTTTTTTTCCTGATTCCACATAAAATGAAGCACTATTTTTTTTAAGTTCTTTAAATTATGATGATGGTGACTTAATAGGGATTGCATAAAATATGTAGATTGATTTGTGTAGTATAGATATTTTAACAAGGTTGATTATTCCCAAACACGAGCATGGTATGCTCTTACATTTGTTAACATCTTCAGCTATTTCTTTTCTAAGTTTCATAATTTTTTTATAGAGATTTTTCATGTCCTTTGTTAGATAAATTCCCAGATATTTCATCTTATTTGGAACTACTGTAAAAGGAATAGAGTCCTTGACTATATTTTCAGCTTGCCTATTGGTGGAATATACAAAAGCTACTGATTTTTAAGTGTTGATCTTGTATCCTGAGATGCTGCTGTATTCCTTCATCAACTCTAAGAGCTTTGTAGTTGAGTCCCTGACGTTTTCCAGGTGTAAGATCATGTCATCCACAAAGAGTGATCATTTGACCTCCTCTGACCCCATTTGAATACTCTTCATCATCTTCCCTTTCCTGATTATGATGGCTAGGACTTCCATTACTATGTTGAGTAGCAGTGCTGACAATGGCATCCTCATCTACTTCCAGATCTGAGTGTAAATGTTTTCAATTTTACCCCATTCAATATTATGTTGGTTGTCAGTTGCTGTAGATGGCCTCTATCAGTTTAAGAAATGTCCCATCTAAGCCTATTTTCTTATGTGTTCTAATTATGAAAAATGCTGAATATTAGCAAAAGCTTTTTCTTCATCAATTGACAGAATCATATGGTGTTTGTTTTCATATTATTTATGTGGTGTATTATATTTATAGATTTACATATTTTCAATCAATCTTGTAATGCTGGCATAAAACCAACTTGATTATGGCATATAATTTTTTTTTTTTTTGAGACAGAGCCTCAAGCTGTCACCCTGGACAGAGTGCCATGGCATCACAGCTCACAGCAACCTCCAACTCCTGGGCTCAAGGGAGTCTCCCGCCCCCACCTCCCAAGTAGCTGGGACCACAGACGCCCACCACAACGCCCAGCCATCCTTTGGCTGAAGCTGTCATTATTGTGTGGTGGGCCTGGGCTAGATTCAAACCCGCCAGCTCAGGTGTATCTGGCTGGCACACTAGCCCATTGAGCCACAGGTGCCGAGCCAGCATATAATTTTTTTGATGTGTCGATGAATTCTGTTTGCTAGGATGTTATTGAATAGTTTTGCAATGATATTCATTAAGGATATTGTTCTATAATTTTCTATCTTTTTTTGTGTCCTTTCCTGGTTTGGGGATAAAGGTGGTATTTGTGTCTTGATTATCATTTTGTTCCAAAAATCTGATGATTTCATTTTTAATATCATCTTTGACCCAGCTATCATTCAGCCTAAGGTTATTTAGTTTCCATCAATTTGTTTGAGTATGAAGATTTCTGTTGCTGTTGAGTTCAACTTTTGTTCCATGAATATAAGAAAATGGACCTGAGTATTTCCAAGAGATCTAGTTTAGTTTTTGCAACTTTCCTTAACATATGGATGTTAGTAAAGGATTTGATTTCTCCATAACAAATAAAACTCAGTTTAGCTGGACACAGGATCCTGGGCTGTATCCCAGGTTGTTTTATTTCAGAAGTTTGAAGGTAAATGACCATTGTCTTCTGGACTGAAAAGGTTTGGTTGAAAGATCTGTGGTCATCCTCATATTTTTCCCTTTGCATGTAATGCTTTTCCCATGCCTGGCTTCTTGCAACATTTTCTCCTTCATATTAACTTTGGCAAACCTAATTACAATATGTCTAGGATATGCTTTATTTTGAATGATTTATACTAGAGTTTTGAAACTATCTACTATCTGAATTTCTGTATCTCTTACAATGCTTGGGGAATTTTTCTCCATAATGTCTTGGAGCAGAGCATCTGTTCCTTTAGGTCCATTCTCTTGTTCTTCAGGAATACCTATAATTTGATATGTGATATTCTTGAATGATCCCACAACTCTTTCAGGGAATGTTTTGTTCTTTTTCTTCTTTATTTCTGCTTCTTTGAATGCTTGGGATCATTAAAAAGCTTTGTCTTCAACTTCTGAGATCCTTTCTTTTGCCTGCTCAACTCTATTACTGAGGAAGTCTACTGTATTTTGAAGTTCTTTAATACATTTTTCACTTCCTCAAGCTCTGCTATATCTTTGCTCATTATGTCTATATCCTTGGCGACGTCTTTGAACTCATTAATTTCTTGAAACAACTTTTGAATTCCTTTTTGGATATCTTTTTACATCTTTTACTCCACTGTATTCATCTGAGTTGTCATCCATATTCTGAATTCTATTTCTGACAATTCAGCCATTACTCTATAGATAGTATCTTCTCTTATATCTCCTTTGCCATCCTTGGGGGATTTGATCTACTCTGATTATTCATGTTGCCATATTTCTTCCACTGTTTCCTTCACAAGAGTATTTTTTGCTATTAAAACTGGTGGGGTGAGAATGGATTGGGGGCCCCAGGAACTGGAGCTAACCATCCCTTTATGAATGAGCTGGGGTTTGTGATTGTGGCTTTACAAATGTACCTTTCAAAGTTGTAGCCAGAGACTCTGAGGACTTGCTGGGTGAAATTATGTAAGCTATACTTGACATCCCTGATCATCAGAGAAATGTAAATCAAAAGCACCCTGAGATATTACCTAACCCCAGTGAGAATATCCTACATCACAAAGTCTGAAAGCTGAAGATGCTGGCATGGATGTGGAGAGAAGAGAACACTTCTACTCTGCTAGTTGGACTGCAAACTAATACAACCGTTATGGAAAGAAGTATGGAGAATCCTCAAGGAACTAAAAGTTGACCTTCTGTTTGATCCCACAATCCCATTACAAGGTATCTACACAGAAGAAGAAAAATCAAAATCATTTTACCATAAATGGTAAAATTTTGCACCAGAATGTTTATTGTTGCCCAATTCATAATTGCCAAGTCATGGAAACAATCCAAATGCCCATCAACCCCTGAATGGATCAGAAAACTGTTTTATATAAATGCCATGGTGTACTATTTAGCCATAAGATACGATGATGACTTTACACCTTTTTTTTTTGAGCTATAACCCCTTTTATTTTCTCTGTTTAAAATCAAACAGAAAACAAACATCAATTCTGTTATACACTAACATCTTCAAAGTACATCGTTTGTACAAAAGAAAGACTAAGAACAAAAATGTGTTTACAGAGATCCAAACATATATGAGTGAGACCATCTCTCACACAGCTTTCTGATGGCACTCAGGAGGAGCCACTTCATAATCACTGGCACCAAACAAGGTTGCAGAATTCTTTGCCAGATACTTTAGGAGATCATGAAGATAGTTCAGTAATAAAGCAAGGCTCTTCTAATCCAAAGGTATATAGGCCAACATCACTCCAATTTGTACAAATAACCTCAGTAGATGTGGTGCTCCATATACTTGGGACATGGGTGCATCAGGGTGATCTGCAGGAATTTCAGCATACTGCGGTCTCTCAAATTTGTACAGGAGCTGAGTGCCCAACATTACTTTGAAGTATTCTTTTATCCCTGCCATGACTTCATTAACAGCATACTCCTTATTATCTGTCTTTCCATGAGATTTCTTGTAATTTGCATAATCCTCCAGAATGGAATCCACATTTTTCTTAGCAGGAAGATAAAAGAGCTGTTTTTGCCTGGTAATTAAGTCCCAATCATCAACAAGCCAAGGTTTTAGCTCTTCAGGAATCTTTACTTTAACTTCAACTCTGTTCATGAATGTTTCTTCATTTTCAACAATAGGATCTACCCAGGTCCTTTTCTTCTGAGGAGGTTGAGGTGTCTCACTGGTACTGCCACCATTTCCATTTCCAGGTGTTTTCTGCTTGTTCTTCTTTGTTTTAACGTCAATATTTTTCTGTTGCAGACTAGATGTCTTCTTTACTGGGGTAGTACCTCTCATCTTCCCTTCTGAATACTGCTCCTGATTGGCTTTTTGAAGTTCTCACTGTTTCTGCAGATTGGTGGCCACATATTTGAGTACTCTGCTCTCTGGAACACATTCATCCCAATTTTTATTCCAAGCACTGTAATGTATGAAGCATTTCACTTGTTTGTCCTTTATGGCAACCTTTACACACTTTGCTTCACAAAGAAGAGGCCCATGAAAGCACAGTACTCGCTAACCCTCCTGGAATTTAGGCTTCAGTTCCTGTTTCGGCACCATTTATAAGTGATTCGCCACCTCCTCCTTCTCCTCGACTTTACACCTTTTATATTTATTTGGATGGAGTTGAAAAATATTCTTCATGGTAAAGCATCTCAAGAATGCAGAATAAATGCCCAACGTACTCAATACTAATATGAAACCAATATATAAACACTTACAAATTCATATGAATGATAAAACACATTATAGTCTAGGAAGAGGGAAGAATGAGAGGCGAGGGTTAATGGTCGGAGGAGGGAGGAAATTTGGTGGGATCTCATCTAATGTGCACAAAGCAAGGTGTATTTTGAAATAACTAAGATTAAATTATAAACATCTTACTAGAAAAAATAAGTAACTGAGGTGATGGCTATGTTAATCGGTTTGATTTAAGTATTCCACATTGTATATAAAATAATCACATTGTACCCCACAAATGTATACAGTTATGATTTTAATTAAAAGTTAAATTAAAAAGAAAAAAACCTATGGAATAAAATTGGAAAAGAGAGAATGAAAGGAGCAGAAAAAAAACTGTAGCTAAGATGGACCCTTTGCTATTGAAGAAACAATAAAAATTGAAAATGAAAAAACAAACAAACAAACAAAATAAAAACCTATGCAGTATAATTGAAAACAAATGGAAAAAAATATGTATATATTGCAACATATTGCCTGGAGAACAGGTGATGTTCTGTGATTAGGAGATGCTAATCATAATAGTGATACGGCTATAAAAGATTCAAGCTGGAAGCCACTATCTACTTGCTGATGTGACCCAGCCCTGTCTTCCTGATTTATTTGCCCTTAATCCCCACATGGTTGGGAGACTGAAGCTCTAGTCAGCCTATTTAGAGCTCAAGAGACATGCCTCAACCTTTCCAATCAGTTCCTGTTGGCTGCAAAACAGCATTCCAAGAAAAGCAGGTTTTGCTTGACTATCACCATAGGTAGATTCCCAGATAATCAGGCATTCCAGAACCAGCCTGTCACTAGGACCTTGCAGTCTGTCCCTCTTGGGCACTCTTCCACAATGGCCGCACCCTGCCAGCAGCCACACGACAAGAGCACTGCTCATCCCAGTGGCTCAGTTCCAGCCACTGGGCACTGTTTAAGATCATTCATTTGCCCAAGTTCTCCCGTGGTAGCCCGACAAGTACACAGGTTCAAGAAATAGTGCAGGACTGGCCTTCTCTGCCAAACCCATCTTTTAGGGACAATGTAGGGGCATATGGCACACTTTCTTGGTGAAGGACTCAAGTATAACTCAGACTTTGGCGTTTACCTTACAAATGTAAATAATATAACCTAATTGTATGTATCCTCACATTAACTGAATATTTAAAAATAAACAAACAACTTCATTGGCTCCAAATCTTGAAAATCAGTTTTTTTACTTAAAAAACTCACATATTACCAAAAAAAGTTGGAATGAAAGTAAAAGATACTTATCATTGTCTACTTTCATGTCACATGATCACCCTTATTTGCTTATGAAACTTTTCAATTGTAAATGAAGGCAAGGGATTAGTAGTATTATCAATAAAAATTTATCTTAACTTCAGTAACAGCCCACTTTGGGGATGATGATTTTTATTGATTGATTTTAAAAATTATTTTTGGATAAAAGACTGCCATTAATTTTCTCTGTGGTGAGTATGTTATGTGAAATTAAACAGTTTAATATAATCTATCTTAGTTTAACTCAACAAAGATCAAATCCCTACAAATTGACAGGAACTATGCTAGATGTCAAGCTGAAAATGCACTATCTAATGCCATTAAGGAGTGCCAAGTGACATATTTTTCAAGTCATAAGACACCATGTATCATCTAAGTTAATTCTATTCTGATAATGACAGTTCTAAAAATAAAATTTTTCTGGAGTAGACCAGTGAAATTTAGCAAAATTTCCTAACCTCAATGATAGATTTGGCAGGAGACAGGCAACTGAGGGGGATTCAATAGAATGCAATTTGATGAAATGTCCATACTACCCAAAATGTTTTACAAATTCAATACAATACCCATAAAAATACCAACATCATATTTCAAAGACCTATAAAAACAATTCTACACTTTTTTTAGAAACAGAAAAGAGCTCAAATACCCAAAACAATCTGAAGCAAAAGAAACAAATCTGGAGACATTACAGTAACAGAATTCAAACTATATCTTATGGTCATAGTAATTAAAAAGCATGAGTTGGGCACAAAAATACAGACATAGAACAATAAAACCAAAGAGAAAAATCTATAAAACCACCCACATACAGCCATCTGATTTTGGACAAAAATGTACACCAGGAGAAAGAACTTCTGTTCTATAAGCGGTGCTGGGAAAATTGGATATCCCCATGCAGAAGAATAAAATAGGATCTATATCTCTCTCCACTGACAAAAATTAATTCAAGATGCATAAAAGCTTAAATGTAAGGACTGAAACTGTAAGACTTCTAGAAGAAAATGTTAGAAAAACTCTCCATGATATTAGCCTAGGCAAATAATTGCAACAGTAAAAAATAAATACATGGGACTGATTAAATCAAAAGGTTCTGCATAGCAAAGGAAACAATCAATGGAGAATATAAACAACGTACAGAATAGGAGAAAATATTTGCAAGATGTTAACCCCTTTGGTAAAGGGTTAATAACCAGAATCTACAATGAACTCAAAGCAATCGGCATGAAAAAATCAAAGGACCCCTTTAAAATGTAGGAAAAACATATGAATAGAAGATTGTAAAAAAGGTAGAAAAATGGGTGGTGCCTATGACTCAAGGAGTAGGGCACTGGCCCCATATGCCAGGGGTGGCAGGTTCAAACCCAGCCCCAGCTGAAGTGCAACAAAAAATAGTTGGGCATTGTGGCAGGCGCCTGTATTCCTGGCTACTTGGGAGGCTTAGGCAAGAGAATAGCCTAAGCCCAGGAGTTGGAGGTTGCTGTGAGTAGTGTGATGCCACAGTACTCTACCGAGGGTCATATAGTGAGACTCTGTCTCTAAAAAAAAAAAAAAAAAAAAGGAAGAGTATTCAAATTGTTCTTTTTTTTAGACAATATCATCTGAGTGAACAATACCCTGGGGACAGGTACACTAAAAGTTCTGACTTCAGAATTATACAATGTATCCATGTAAGAAAATTATTTGTGGCTCCCTAATATTGTGAAATTGTAAAAAAACTAAAGACCACCAACCCACCCCCTTTTTAGAACTTCTAAATGAATTAAGAAACATTGCAGTATACGAAAACAAAATATCATTAACATTACTACATGCAAATAATGAACCAGATGCAAAAAAAATCAAAAAATCAGTCCCATTTACAATAGCTACAAACATTTGTTCTAGGAATAAATTTAACCAAGGAGGCACAAGACCTCTATAAGAAAAAGTATAAAATACTCATGAATGAAATTGAAGAGCACACAAACAAATGGGAAAATACCCCATGCTCAAGAATGGGAAGAATTAGCATTGTTAAAATCACCACACTACTCAAAGCAATCTACAGATTCCATGAAATTCCTATTAAAAGATCAATGATGTCCTTTACAGAAATAGATATAACAACCTTAAAATTCATGTGTAAGCAAAAATACCCTCAACAGCCAAAGCAATATTCAATGAAAAGTACAAGTCTAGAGGCATCATATTGCCTGATTTCAATTTATATTATAAGGCTATAGTGATCAAAGCAGCATAGAACTGATATTAAAAAAAGACACATAGATCAATGGTGCAAAATAGAGAATGCAGACCTAAAACCACATATTTGCAGCTAACTGATCTTAGACAAAACTTACTAAATCATACATTGGGGAAAGGACACCCTTCCAATAAATTGTACTAGGAAAATTGGGTTACCATATGTGGAAGGAAAGTGGACTCCTATCTATTCCAAATTTAAAAAAAAAAAAAAAAAACTCAAGGCAAATTAAAGACTTAAACGTAAGATTTAAAACCATAAAAGCTCTAGAAGAAAACCTAATATGAACTGTATTTGACGCTGTCCTAGACAAAGAATTTGTGACTAAGACCGACCCCAAAAGCTACTACAACTACAACTAAAATAAATACATTCAACTAAATTAAACTAGAAGTGTTCTGGGTGGTGCCTGTAGCTCAGTGAGTAGGACGCTGTCCACATAAACCCTGGCTGGTGGGTCTGAAACTAGCCTAGGCCAAATAAACAACAATGACAACTGCAATAAAAAAATAGCCCGGCATTGTGGCATATGCCTATAGTTCCAGCTACTTGGGAGGCTGAGGCAAGAGAATCGTTTAAGCCGAAGAGTTTGAAGTTACTGTGAGCTGTGATAATACAGCACTCTACCAAGGTTGACATAATGAGACTCTGTCTCAAAAAAAAAAAAAAAAAAAAATGTGTTCTGCCCAGAAAAAGATATGATCTAAAGAATAAACAACCTACAGAATGGGAAAATGTATTTGCAAACTATACATCCAGAAAACTATTAATATCCAGAATATAAAAGGAACTCAACAGCTAAAAACACATTATACCATTTAAAAGAGGAAAAATGATCTGAATAGTCAATTCTCAAAAGAAAACATGCAAATGGCAAACAGGTATTTGAAAAAAATTCTTAGCATCACCAACCACCAAAGAAATGCAAATTAAAACCACAATGAGGTATCATCTAACCCAGTTAGAATGGCTATTATCATAAGGACAGAAAAAGAAAAAAAAAAAACAAAAACAAACAAAAAGAAACAAGTTTTAAAGAGAATGCAGAGAAATGGCAACTTTTTTATTTTTTTAATTGTTGAAACATAGCTGAGTACAATCGTGCAATCAAGGGGTAGAATGTGTTGGCTTTTTATCAATCTGAAACGTTTTCATCAAACTATTTGACATGAGTGAGACTCTGTCTCAAAAAAAAAAAAAATGGAAACAACCATACTGTTTTCCATAATAGCTACACTAATTTATATTCCCAAAACAGTGTATAAAAGTTGCCATTTCTTATGCTATATGAAGGCTATAACCCAATTATAGCATAAGAAATGACAACTTTTATACACTGTTTTGGGAATATAAATTAGTGTAGCTATTATGGAAAACAGTATGGTTGTTTCCTTTTTTCTTTCTTTCTTTCTTTTTTTTTTTTTTTTCTGAGACAGAGTCTCACTCAGTCACCCTGGGATGAGTGTTGTGTCATCATAACTCACATCAACCTCAAACTCCTGGGCTCAAGTGATTCTTTTGCCTCAGACTCCCAAGTACCTGGGACTATAGGTGCTTGCCACAAAAACCAGCTATTTTCAGAGACAGGGTCTTGCTCTTGCTGAGGTTGGTCTCGAACTCCTGAGCTCAATCAATTCACCCTCCTGGGCCTCACAGAGTGCCAACAGGTGTGAGCCACCGTGCCTGGCCTAGTATGGATTTTTCTGAAAAAACAAAAACGGAACTACTATAGGACCTCACAATCTCACTACTGGGAATTTATCTAAAGGAAATAAAATCAGTACATTAAAGAGACCTATGCATTGCCATGTTTATTGAAACACTATTCACAATGAAAAGATAAGGAATCCAGATTCTGGGAAGATGGCCAACTGGTAGCAACACTTGGCAGAGGCTCCTGAGCAGAGGAAGGAAAACTGGACAGAATCCCAATCTATGAAGCCAAAGGAGGGGAGCTGAACCAAGGAAGAAGTTCAACAAGCTGTAACTCCATGGAAGAGCATTCAAGAAAACAAATTACAGGTGCAAAGCTTATCAACTACAGGATGGGAGACTCCTTCCTCAAGCAGGAGGCTTGCCACAGCCTGTCTGTGAATGAGCATGGAACAAAAACCCTCTTATTTCTGCCTAGCTGGAGAGAGCTGCTAAACTCCAGGTGTCTTTCTCCAGGGAGTTCCCACTTATGAACCGAGAACCATCCCACCTGGCATAAAATTGAACAGATATTTTACCCCACAAGTCCAAACTCCCAGTCCACCCTTTCCCCCTCACATGGCGGTCTGAAGTTCTGCTCCCTGAAGAACACAGATTGTTTGGTCTTGTCCTGAGAGATCTTGGCATAGTGGAGACAGTCAAATATCAGGACAAAAACTGTCACTACCAGGGAAGAAAGAGAGTGTAGGAAGAAAGGGACACTTGGTGGGAGGAGGAGCAGTCCCCTGGTTATGACTATGCCTGGCCAGTGGTGGTGTTGACCTCAGTTTGGATTGTGTGTGGTGGGACAGGGTGCAGAACTCACAGCTATGATGGCACCCACAGTGGGACAGTAGTTCCTCTGTGTGGACTGAGTTCAGCACACAGGGCTGGTCCTCAGCCCATGGTGGGGCTAGGAGCAGTGGCTTGATAGGTGTGATCTGAGACCTGAGAGCAAGGATGTGGTCCTCTGATTCCAATAGAACCCTCAATCAGTAGCTAACTGGGTGTGAACCAGGACCTGAGGGCTAGGGCATGGTCCCTGTCTCCAACAGGGCTGGTGAACAGAGGCTTACTGGATGAGGACTGGGACCTGGGGGTGGAATCCGGTGCCCTGACTCTAACAGAGCCTGCAAAGAGACCCTTTCAGGCACTGGACTGAGACTGGCAGATGGGGGAGTGGTCCTCTGACTCCAACTGGTCTGGCAAGCAGAGGCTAGCTGGGTGTGGACTGAGACTGGTGGGCAGAGGCATGACCTCTGGCTCCAACTAGGTCTGTGAGCAGAGAAGCAGATAACAGTGTGAACTGAGTCTGGTGGGTGGGAGGGTGGGTCCCTGCTTCCAGTTGTGTTGTTGGAGACCCTTGAATTCCTCTCTGTTGAGTAGGGTTTGCCTTGCCTGAGTCAATTTATTTGGATCCCATGTCTGAGGCTATCTACTTGGGGACATTCTGAGGTTGCCCTTCAAAGTTCTGTAGCAGAAAAGAACTGAAGGGTGGGGGCTGGGTGCTGCAGCTGTTTGTATCTCTTCACCATCGAGATTTAAACCTAATTCTGTGGTTTCTTAGGATAGGATAGAGGTTGGCTGTTTTTAAAACAGAGCTAGTTTGTGCTATCTCACTAAGTAGGCCCTTAGAGTCTCTGGCCAAAACTCTGAAAGGGGCCTTTGGAAGGCTGTACAAGATGAGCAACAATTACAAAGCCTAGTGCTTTGGTAAGAGGCTATCTCTATTACTTGGGAACCCCAATTCAATCTCACCCTACAAGTACTAATAAGCAAATGGTAGAAAATAAATATGGATCAGACCCAACAGAAGAACTCTGGAAACATGAATAACCGGAGTAGATCAATCCCCCCAAGAAATGACAAAGGAGATACAACTGAAGATGCCATGCATATACAAATGGCTGTAATGTCAGAAAGAGTATTCAGAATATGGATGACAAATAAGATAAATATAATGGAAGAAAAGATAGAAATTGAATTCCAAAGAGTAGTTCTAAAATTTTCTCAAGAAATTAATGAATTTGGCTCGGCGCCTGTGGCTCAATAGACTAAGGTGCCATCCACGTACACCTAAGCTGGCTGGTTCGAATCCAGCCCGGGCCCGCCAAACAACAATGATGGCTGCAACCAAAAAATGGCCGGGCATTGTGGCGGGCGCCTGTAGTCCCAGCTACTTGGGAGACAGAGGCAGGAGACTCGCTTGAGCCCAGGAATTGGAGGTT
>CAUYRH010009449.1:0-11607 GCA_963574655.1 Perodicticus potto | reverse complement strand
GAATGGCAGATCTATTTTTAGATTTCTAAGTATTCTCCAAATATCTTTCCAAAAGGAATGTATTAGTTTGCATTCCCACCAACAGTGTAGAAGTGTTCCCCTTTCTCCACATCCACGCCAACATCTCTGGTTTTGGGATTTTGTTATGTGGGCTATGTCTTTATATAGAGATTAAGAAAATACTATGAGGGCTATCTCTCACAGTACGATCAAAATGTTTCTGATTGTATATGAAGCACATTCTGCCCTATGATTGCACCGATGTACACAATTATGATTTAATAAAATTATTAAAAAAAAAAAAAATCTTGGGCTCCAGAGATTGTCTTGCCTCAGCCTCCCAAGTATCAGGGACTACAGGTGTGAGCCGCACCGCCCAGCTATTTTTTTTAGAGACTGTGTTTCACTTTTGCTCAGGCTGGTCTCGATCTCCTGAGCTCAAACCGTCCACCTGCCTCAGCTTCCCAAAGTGCTAGTATTACAGGCGCCCGGCCCAAACTACTTTTTAAAAGTAGTTTGTGGTTTACCTCAAAATTTAGAAAAGCACAGAGATTACACATGCCATTAAACTCCACCCTTGCATAGCTTCCCTGTTGTCAACAGCATCCACCAAAGTGGCCCGTTGGTACAATTACATCACCCGGAGCCCATAAAACTCATCTGCCATCACAGCATCATACTGGGTGGTTTCACTGCCCTAAAAGTCTTCTGGGATCCACCTGCCATCCCTCCTTCACTGTAACCTGTAGCAACAACTCATCTTTGTTCTGTCTCCCTAGTTTTGCCTCTTCCAGATGTCACATGGTTGAAGTCATACAACATACAGCATTTTCAGACTGGCTTCTTCCATTTAGCACTATGCATTTACAGTGAACGTCAGATGTTTTTATGGTTAATAATTCATTTATTTTTGACATTAATTTCTACCCCTGTCAGGTGTGCCAGTGTATTTATGCATTCACCTCCTGAAAGATATCTTGGTTGCTTCCAAGTTTCAGTAATTATGAATAAACTTGATATAAATATCCATGTGCAGATTTTTGTGTGAACATATGTTTTGAACGCTATTGGGTAAATACCAAGAGGCATAATTGCTGGATCATCAGTTAACAGTATGCTTAGCGTGAAAGAAATCACCAAACTTCCTTTTGGAATGACTATACTACTTGGCGTTTCTACTGGCTGTTGGAGAGCTGTTTCTCCACATCCCTTGGATGTTGACTTTTCTAACAGGTGTGTAGTGTTGCTCTTTGCTGTTTTAATTTGTGTTTGCCTGATCAGATACATTGTGGAGCACCTTTACCTATACAATATGCCTTTCTTGATAAACCTCAAAATCAGTTTGTTGATATTTACAATATAACTGTTTTATTGGGATTTTTTGATTCTATAGATAAAGTTGAGATAATTGATATCTTGACAATATCAGTAGTCTTCCTTTGTGGACATGGAATATCTCTCCATGAGAGATATTTATTTAGTTCAATTGAATTTATCAGAGTTTGTAATTTTTCTTGTATATATCTCCTATATGATTTGCTGCATTTATATTTCAGTATTTCATTTTCAGGGGTGCAAATGTAAATGATGTTGTGTTTTTTTATTTCAAGGTCTTCTTGTTCATGTCTGTTATATGGGAATGTGATTAATTTTGTGTCTTAACATTATATCCTGCAACTCTGCTATAATTGTTTGCTAGTTCCAGGACTTTTTTTATTGATTCTTTTGTATTTCTAAATAGATAATCATGTCTACCTAACTGTCATCTGTGAACAATGACAGATTTATTTTTTCTTCTTAATTTGCATGCCTTTTATTTCCTTTTCTTATTTCACTGCATTAGCTAGGACTCTCAATGATACTGAAAATCCGTGTTGACAGGGACATCTTTCCTTATTCCTGATCTTACTGAGAAAGCTTCAAGTTTCTCACCATTAACTATGATGTTAGTTAGGTTTTTTTTTTAGAAATTCTTATGGAAGTTCCTCTCTGTTTCTAGTTTACTGAGACATTATTAATGAATGTTAGATTTTTTCAAATGCTTTTCCTGTGTCTATTTATTACATCATGTGATGTTTCTTCTTTAACTTATGGATGTGATGAATTACATTAATAAATTTTTGAAAGTTGAATTGGTCTTGCATTCTTGGAATAAATTCCACTTCACCAGTGTATAATTCCATTTATAGTGATTAGATTGGATTTTCTAATAAATTGTTGAGGATTTATTTTGAGTGAATTTGCCTCCATGTTTATGAGAGATATTAGTCTACAGTTTTCTTTTCTTATAACCACTGCATAGTTTTGATATTTGGCTAGTTTTGACTTCTGCTTCTATCTTCTGAAAGAGATTGCAGGGATTGGTATAAATTCTTCCTTAAATGTTTGGTAGAATTCACCAGTCAACTCATCCGGGCCTGGTGCTCTGTGTTTGCAAAGGAGATTTATAAGTAATTCAATTTATTTAACAAATATAAGCCTATTCACCTCATCTATTTCTACTCGTATGAGTTTTAAAAGATTGTGTCTTTCGAAGAATTCGTACATTTCATTAAGGTTATAAGTTTGCAGGCATAATTTTGTTCATGTATTGTGAGATCTGGAGTGCTCCTGTCTTTCACTTCTGATGTCAGTAACTTGTGCCCTCTTTATTTGTTCTTAGCCCAGTTTGAAGATTATTGATTTTACCTTTTCAAATAACTATTTTTTATACTGATTTTCTGTATCAATTTCTTCCTTTAAATTTCATTTATTTCTGTTCTAATTTTTACTGTATCTTTTCTTTTGCTTGATTTGGATTTAATTTTCTCTTCTTTTGTTATTTTTCTAAAATTAAAGTTTAGATTATTGATTTTATATCTTTCATATTATTTCATATATGTATCTAATGCACATATCATTGTAAGATGATTATTATCTTTCTTCTCATCCATTGTTATAGGACATGAAGTTCTTCCCTCATCACATTTGCCCTCTTTAATATGTTGGAGAAAGTTATTATCATGATCACAAGACAGCTAATGAGGCTTGAATTATCTCTTCTTCACATAGTAGCATCACAGATTTAAGAAAAATAAAATAAATATCAGCACCTACCTCATAGCCTAGTTATGAAAAACAAATGATCAAATAATTTGAACAATACCTGATCTTAGTATGAGCTCAGAAATACGATTCTTTTCTTTTACCTATGTCCTTCAAGGAGCAACTCATTTCTAAAGAAATTATAAACTTGGTAACATATACCTTTCAATGTCAGTATCTTATTATTCCATGGTATGTAATTATAACATTAAAATCATTCATTTGTCTACATTCTGGAACTTTTCCAAATAATAAAGTTAAAAATACTTTAACTACTTTGAGTGGCCCCTAATTCTCTCTGTTAGATACAATTTTCATTTGAACAGGTTCTGCATATTGAATAAATAGCCTGATCTTTTATTTATTTCTGCTTCAAATTCAACTGTATATAAATTCACTTGAAAGAGAGAAATTAAATGAAACTGTACAGAGAAATTGAATGGCAATTGTATCGTATTTGTTAAAGCACTAAGAGAATATTAAAATTATAAATTAAAAAAGAAAATAAGACTATTTTTAATATGTAAAAGTACTTTAAGTAATATCAAAATATAATCATGTCATTGTCCTTATTGAAGAATAAGGGGGATATTAGAAGAATGAAAAACAAAATTTCAATTTTGCATAAGCATCTTTTCTTCATTGTTTTATATATAACCTTTTATTAAAAAGTTTTTTATTCATATGATTTTATAACTTTTAATCTTATTGCATATGAAGAAACAACCTTTTTGATCAAGCTGCTAACTACTTCTGTTTATACTTGTGATTTTAAGTCCTGCTTATTATCTTCAAAACTTTTGGCAGAAATAATTCTTCTCTCAGTTGTGTCTTCAGAATTTTCCTCTCTAGTGGCTCCTTCTCTTTAGAATAACCTTTTGATTCTAAAGATTCTATTACATTTGATTCTAATAAGATTCTTCTATCCTCTTCCTTACCACACCTTTCTTTACCCATTTAGGCTTCTCCTTTTCTCTCTGCCTGGTATATTAAAAGTATCTTGAAAATATTATTCACTGTGCTCCCATTGCCCCTTTAGAAGACTAAACACACTGCTTTTTTTATTTTGTAACCATAGGCCCCTGCATGGAATATGGCTGAGTTGGTTCTCAGCAACATGGGTTAGCCAGGAAAGTTTGCCTAAACTAAAATTAATTTACTAATGGAGAATGTTGTATGCAAATTTGCCCTTTTGACTCTATAAGAATTTATGTAGCTTCATATTCTTCCCAACACTTGTTCTCATTAGACCTTTTAGTTTATGCCAGTCTGGTTTAGCTTTTCTTGCCCCTAATTGTATAGATGGTTTTCACATTTTTGTTAGCCATAAAGATTGACTAATTCATAAAGTATTTGTTCCAGTCTTTTGTTGATTATTCTATTTTGTTCTCTACCTTTTATTGATCTATATTGTAGATATGAGCTCTTTGTTAGAGTTTTATTTATTTTTTTTAAATTTTTGTTTGTTTGGTGACAAGAATCTCCTCTTGTCGGTGCCATCACCAAGGCAGTAGGCTTGATAACTGATTGTAAACTCAAAAGCTTGAAGGAGGTGGGCCTTGCCTTGCGTGTTGGGGAAAAGGCCCCAAGCAACCTTCTCAGCTGCTATTTATTGAGGAAAATGCTCCCCTCCCCCAGCCTACCCTCCTCCCCTGGAATTCCACAGCTGATCAATTTCCAACTGCCAGTGTTCATCAAGGTCTAGTGATTGGTTGTATGTTTCATAAAACTGCCACTTTATCTCTGCAAGCCTGCTGATCTGGTTCCTACACATCTTGCTGCATAGATCACTACATATGTTGTTACATAAGCTGCTACATATCCTATTACACAGGTTGCTACATCTTCCTGCTCGATAACTTGCATTTTTTGTTTTAGCAGTATTTTTGGGGGGGACTAGATATTCTAAATTATAATCTAGTCAAATGTATGAATTATTCCCTTTATGGTGAGAACTTTTGTGTGATGTTAAGGAAATCTCTCTTTGCCTCATTATTAGGGAAATGTCCTGTTTATTGTCAGGCATTCTTGAACAATCAAAGCTTAATGTTAAATTTTAACACAATATTTAAGCACTTGCTTTGCTGTCCTTTCTTTTTGCATTTTTGAGTTTTCAACTAGAGTAATTTTCTGCCTGCTTAAAGAGCATCCTTCAGAATTTGCATTAATGAAAATTTATTGAAAATGTACTTTTTCCCCTATAAGTATATTTATTTTATTTTAATGTTTATATATGTCTATAAAATTCTAAGATTGATTTTACTTTGTTTCATCAGTTCTCATATGGCATTCTACTGTCTTCTTAGTCTATTTTTCCTAATGAAATCAGTTACCTGACTATACTTACTGTTTAGGCAAATCTGTATGATTTAATGTATAGTTTTAAGATTTCTCTGATTACCTTTCATTTCACTATTTGTACAGGTTTGGATTAAATTAGTAATTTATTTGCTCTGCCTGAAATCTGATATGCTTCTTCAATCTTTTACATTTATGAAAAAACTCTCAGATACTATTTCTCTAAATATAGCTTATGCTTCATTTTCTCTCTTTTCTCTTTCTGTGACTCCACATAAACTTATTTTCATTAATCTTCTTTGCTTTTCCAATTTCCATCTTTCTGTTTTTTATTTTATAATGTTTCTTTTAATCTCTTTCCAACTCCTTAATTCTCTTTCTCTCTCTTTTTTCTGCCTAATCTGATCTTAGGTACATAAATTAGAATTTCAATTCTTACATTTTTTATTTCTATCCTTCTACTTGGCTTTTTAAACTGAATTCTAATGTGATTTTTAAAATAGTTTTAAACTCTGCTATTCCTAATTTAGGATTTTATTTTTATAAGCATAGTAAATATTATAATCAGTTTGTTACTGTTGCATGTGTTTTTTGGTCCTTCTCATCATTCTGTCTTCTCTCTTAGAAAGCCATGTTCTACTTGATAGTTTGTTGTGTATTACAAAGACAAATTATTTATAACAAAGATTTGAGAACAATAATGATATTAAATTACTCCAAAGAGGAAGGAGTTATTTTCTTGAGCTACCCAAAGATGGACCACAGACCATACAGTCACTTGTGGAGTGTACTGCCTGAAATTCTTAGCATCAAGCAAGAGATACTCCCTTACTTTATCTGTCCCATATACCCTGACAATCAAGGAGCCATAAAAGCATGTGGGTCTCTCAGACTTCTCCATAAGATAGAAAATTCCTCAAAGGAATGTGTTAATTACAGAAACAATCTCTTCTCTGGGTTAAAATTCTCCTCGGAGGCCAGGTATGTTGGTTCACATCTGTAATCATAGGACTTTGGGAGGCCAAGGCAGAAAGGTCCCTTGAGGCCAGGAGTTAGTGTCTAGCCTGAGCAAGAGGGAGACTCTGTCTCAGCAAAACAAAACAAAACAAACAAACAAAAACAACACACGCATTCAATACTAAATCAGAACGAGTTGATCAACACTTATGTGCACATATGGAAGTGAAACTCTTCAAAAATCAAATGGGGGGTGGTTAGAGGAAGGATAAATTCACAACTAACCAGTACAATGCACATATTCTGGGTGAAGGTAACTCTTGCAACTTTGATTTGAAATGTACAATAGTGAAGTATTTAACCAAAATGTGTGTACCCCTATAATATTCAGAAATAAAAATTAATTAATAGAACAAAAATTAACGTGTGGTCACAGCTACTTTTGAGAACGAGGCAGGAGAATTGCTTGAGTTCATGATTTTGAGGTTGCAGTGAGCTCACTCCAGCCTGGGTGACAGGGTGAGCTCCTGTCTCAAGACATTTTATATTCTCTTTAGAACATAGGCTGGGCAATTCTTTGCTGTCTTATTCCCTCATTAATGTTTTAGAGACTATATTATTTGTATTTAATTCAGAATTGTTTTTTTCTTTATTGTACTTGTTTAAATTCTTCTCTGAGATTTAGTCCAAATTATCCAGTCCATTGTTGCAAAAGGAAAGAAGTTTCTAGATCTTTTATAATGTATTTTAATTTTATAATGCAAATTATAATAAAAGCATGTAATATTTTATAGATAAGCATTTAATCTCAATAATTTTGGCATTTTATTATAATAAACTGCCTAAATTAAGTGAGCATTAACATTTATTTTGAAATCATCTATTTCTTGACAAAAATACTATCAGAATTTCCTAGGTCATTAAAGAACTTGTTATTGAGTAATTGTGCCTCTCTCATTATAAAAATAATTTATACCATTTAGCATTCTTAGGTGTTATTCCTTTTGTGATATGTTTCTGGCTTAATACTGTATTATTTTATGCTTCTAATTAGCAATTTCTTTTAGAATAGAAAAGGTAAAACATAATACATTCTATTTGGAAATATTAAAAATTTTTTTCTAGGCCTCATACCTGTTATAGGAATTATAAGCATGTTCCAATAAATTCCACTATTATTAGACTAGATTATCAAACTAGTGTTTAAATAAATTAAATGATATCTTTAGCATCAGTATGTAATTAAATACTTGACACTGTGTAGATATCAGAGAGAGCACAATCTCGGCTGTGATCAGCTCTGCTCTTCGGATTTAAAAAGAAATTGTTGATCAAAGTTACTAAAATAACACTCTTTTCAGCCAGTGCTCACAAATATTTATAATATTTTATTCTCTTTCTGTATGTGTTTGAAGTGCCATAATATTTTTTAACCAATTTATTAATATATTATTATTTCTAATACCGCGTTGCCTTTGGAATAAACAGTTTAATAAATATCTACCAGGCATTGTTTAAGTTGTACTAAAATGTACTTGCATCTTTGGCTTTAAATTCTTCTAGGATAAATTTCCAGTTTTTCCTTTTTTAAAACAACCTTTTAATGTCTTTCTAAACCAAGTTTTAAAAAGAGAAAGTATGGAAAAGGGTTTACAGTGAGAAACAATTTCACTTTACTGTTAACTTTCATGAATAAGTAAAAGGGAAAGTCGGACTGGACACGGTGTTAATAGGCTTCCTAATCTGAGATCGGAGAACTCTCCAGTCAAACTCCAACTTCATGCCTCCAATATCTGAGAAGGCTTCCAATAGGAAGCAAAGTTTGAAGAGAGAGAGTTGAAGTGTTCCAGTATAGTTAGTTCCATTTTTTATATCTAGCCTATATGCGTTTACCTTGTGTCAGGACACCAGAGGCCTCTTCTGTGTGTGAATATCATTAAAATGCATTATCATTAGAGCAGAGCAGATGTAGAAAAAAGGCACTACACAAATCAGTGCTATTGCTGCAAAGCAGTTATCCTTACGTAACTAGCAAAGATGGCTATGGATAAAATGCTACAAAATGAAATATCTCGTCACTAAAGTGTATCCAAGAAAACACAGGTTAACCATCGTGGTTACAGGATTAAGTTTTCAAAATTTCTTTTGAAACTCTTATTTCTACTAAGAACTATATCCATTAAAATATGAACACAGTCTGAGACAAACAACCTGTAATGCTATACTTAAAACAGATTTAAATTAAATTACAACTTGATTCATAGATACTGTTTCAGGGTGTAAAGACATTTCTAGACATAATGATGTGTCTATAAAACTTGCAAATATGACTTTTTAAATAAGCATCTCACTCACCACTAAAGCATTCTTTTTTTTTGGAGAGGGGGACAGAGTCCCACTCTGTCACCCTCGGTAGAGGTAGAGTGGCAACCTCAAACTCTTGGGCTTAAGGAATTCTCTTGCCTCAGCCTCCCAAGCAGCTGGACTATAGGCACGCACCACAATGTCCGGCTATTTTTTGCTTGCTGTTGTCATTGTTGTTTGGCAGGCCCGGGCTGGGTTTGAACCTGCCAGCCCCAGTGTATGTGGCTGGCTCCATAACCGCTGAGCTACGGGCACCGAGCCCACTAAAGCATTCTTGATGAAATTTAAGAATAAAAATGTTTAACATTTATAATTTTGTGAGATTAAGTATTTGCTTATTAATGAATATCAGAAAGACAAGTAAAGATGGGAATGGCAATTACGCATGTATGTGGTTAAAGAAATCCTGCTGCTAAGTTTATTTAAAGGAAGGAGTACTTGATTTTGAGAAGTAACCAATGAACCTAATTCATTTGGTGTATGTAGCTCTCTATGATATAACAAGGAAAATGTAAAACATTCTACCTGAAATATGCAGGAAAACTTCTAAAGAGTTTTCAAAATACATATGATTATTTAATAAATCCTATTACTGAGATGAATTTAAAATAATTTAAAGTGTAGCCTTAAAATGTGTTTGAAAAAGTTTTTCTGTGTATGTTAATATTCTAAGTGAATAGTAATTCCTTATTTTAATTATGCATCTTACCCCCAAAATTGTAGAAAGCTGTCCTGATTAAGGTTATGCTAAATATCAGCATTTATTAAAATTATTATATAATTAGTATTCTATTATATATCTATAAAAAGCACAACTAATTCAAATGGCCTAAGATCTAATATCAGAAGCAGGAGGTCAGTGAAGAGAATCAGGGTGACTTAATAGGAATTATATTCCTAAATGTCAGAACAGCCAATATTAACATGCTGTTTTAAGAACCAGATGTCCCATTATTTCTTCAATGATTTAATGAGGAACCAGAAGCTGGAATCCAGGAATACAAATGAAAAATCATTAATAACTCTTACGTGATATTCTACATGATGTTATTACCTTTATAAAGTTCTCTCTCTCAGTAAGTTTGTAATTTTTTTTTTTGTAGCGACAGTGTCTCACTCTATCGCCCTCGGTAGAGTGCTGTGGAGTCACAGCTCACAGCAACCTCCGACTCCTGGGCTTAAGCGATTCTCTTGCCTCAGCCTCCCAAGTAGCTGGGACTACAGGCACCCACCACAGCGCTCGGCTAATTTTTGATGCAGTTTGGCTGGGGCCGGGTTTGAACCCGCAGCCCTCAATATATGGGGCCAGCGCCCTACTCGCTGAGCCACAGATGCCGCCCCATAAGTTTGTAATATTAAACAAAGACATGAAGAAGCACTGTGTCTGCAAATTTCAACTTTTCCTATTTCACACTGATCAAATGTATTTTCTTTGAGTTTTGTATATTTGATTGTCATGTGTGTATGTGTGTGTGTGTTTATGTGTGGTGGTACATATGTACATATGTGTGTGTGTTTATGTGTGGTGGTACATATGTACACATGTTTATACAAATATATACATGTGCAGATTTAAAATATTTTCTATGTCTTTATTACCCTGGAAGCATTAAAATAAAATGGGAATGTGTCATCCAGGGAACATTAAACTCTCCATACAAAGGACTGAATGAGATGTTTGTTAAGCATTTCCATTTAGCTACCTATTTATTTTTGGTGATGTACCAACCAAAAGAATGAGTTTGGGCTGAGCCTCTCTCTAGTAGAGGTTTTCTTTTTTTCTGTTTTTTATTTATTTTTATTAAACCATAAACACATAGATCATGTATACATTAATGCATTTATGGGATGCAATGTGCTGATTTCATATAGATTTAGGAATGCTTACATCACACTGGTTAATATATACCTCATCTCATTTACTTTATTATTGTGTTAAGACATTTATACTCCATAGTAATAGATCTGCCATGTACCCTTGCATTATGCACCTAGGTGTGATCCCACCATTCACCCTCCCTCGATCTGACGTCTCCGGTACCCTCCCATCCCCCCTCCTCCCTCCTTCATCTTGGGCCATAGTTGTGATCTATTCTTCATATGAAAGCATGAGTGATTATAAATTGTTTTCATAATAGTACTGAGTACATTGGATATTTTTTCTTCCATTCTTGAGATACTTTACTAAGAAGGGTATGTTCCAGCTCATCCACGTAAATGTAAAAGAGTTGAAGTCTCCATCTTTTTTAAGGCTGCATAATATTCCATGGTATACATATACCACAATTTATTAATCCATTCATGGGTTGATGGGCACTTGGGCTTCTTCCATGACTTGGCTATTATGAATTGAGCTGCAATGAAAAATCTGGTTCAAATACCTTTGTTATAAAGTGATTTTTGGTCTTTTGAATATACACCTAGTAGAAGAATTGCAGGATCAAATGGCAGGTCTACTTTTAGATCCCTGAGAATTCTCCATAATTCTTTCCAAAAGGGATGGATTAGTTTGTACTCCCACCAGCAGTGGAGAAGTGTTCCCTTTTCTCCACATCCATGCCAACAGGAGAGGATATTTGCAGGTTATGCTTATGACAAAGGTTTGATTACCAGAATCCACAGAGAACACAAACTTATTAATAAGAAAAGAACAAGTGATCTCATTTCTTTGTGGGCAAGGGACTTGAACAGAAGCTTCTCTGAAGAAGACAGGTGCATGGCCTACAGACACATGAAAAAATGCTCATCATCCCTAATCATCAGAGAAATGCAAATCAAAACCACTTTGAGATATCATCTAACTCCCGTAAGAGTGGCTCACATAACAAAATCTAGTAGAGGTTTTCAATTTTGAGAATGTTGCTATACCCTTCCTTGACAAAACAAAACAATAATAACTAAAAC
>CAUYRH010009440.1:0-10882 GCA_963574655.1 Perodicticus potto | reverse complement strand
TGGCTAGGGTGCCAGATGTCCTGCATCAATTCTCCCTCTCCGAGTAGAAACCCCAACTGCTGTTAGGGAAAAGGGGCGAAGACTCGATCTAACTGCTTCCTGCTGGGTCGGGCGATGATAGAAGGGGGCAGTTGGGGTTTCAAGATGGAGTTTTTGTAATGTGGTTACAGGAATTCATTCAAATAACTAGATTTTGTTGCTTAACTGTACCTTTTTTCTCATGGCACATTTTTACTGCATGAACTGTATTTGCGTAGCATGGAATTCATACTTTGCCACATTGTGTAGAAAACAGTTCCTAGCAGGCCTGATTGCTTATCCTGAGAAAGGTGTCCTTGTATTTTTCTTTGAGACAGAATCTCACTATGTTACCCTCAGTAGAGTGCCTTGGCATCACAGCTTACAGCAACCTCAAACTCTTGGGCTTAAGCAATTCTCTTGCCTCAGCCTCCCAAGTAGCTGGGACTATAGGCACCTGCCACAATGCCCAGCTCTTTTTTGGTTGCAGTTGTTACTGTTTAGCTGGTCCAGGCCAGATTTGAACCTGCCAGCCTTGGTGTATGTGGCTGGTGCCATAATCACTATGCTACAGGCTCCAAGCCCGTGCTTGTATTCTTTTGAGACAGTCTCACTCTGTTGCCCTGAATAGGGTGCTGTGGGATCATATCTCACAGCTATCTCAAACTCTTGGGCTCAAAAGTTCGCCTTGCCTCAGCCTCCCAAGTAGCTGGGACTATAGGTATCTGCCACAACGATGGGCTAATTTTCTTCAATTTTTAGAAGAGATGGGGTCTTGCTCTTGCTCAGGCTGGGGTAAGCTCAAGCAATCTACCTGACTCAGAGTGCTAGGATTACAGCCATGAGCCACTGCGCCCAGCCCAGAGCCTGTTTTAATTTTATAATTTTTTTTTTTTTTTAAATAGAGTCCCACTTTGTCATCCTTGGTAGAATACCGTGGCTTCACTGCTCAAGAGCAACCTCAAGCTCTTGAGCTTAAGCCAATTCTCTTCCCTCAGCCTCCCAAGTAGCTGGCACTACAGGCCACTACAACGCCCGGCTATTTTGTTACTGTTGTGGTAGTTGTCATTGTTGTTTAGCAGGCCCAGGCTGGGTTCAAACCCGCCAGCCCTGGTGTATGTGGCCGGCGCCCTAACCACTGAGCTACGGGTGCCGAGTCACTATATTACACTTTCACTAAAAAAGTACTGTTCCTTCCCCAGTTTCCTGGAAGACATTTGAAACACCCCTCCATGTGTTAGATACTGGAAAAAATTACAATAACTCAGATCTGTTTAGCTCCAGACTCAGTGTTCTTAAAAACCAAGGCTCACTGCCTCCCTTCAGCACAACAAGCCACACAGGGACAATGGGATAATAGACATTAACTAGGACTTACCCAGGCAAACTAAAAAACATCGTAATCCTAGTTACACCACACTTCTCTATTCCGGAATTGTAGTCTATTTCCTGGCAATAGTTCCTATCTGAACAAATATTTTTCTGGGGGAGGGGGGTCTTTTAAAAACAGGGTCTCAAGTTGTTGTTACCGAGGCTAGGGCTCAAACGATCCTCCTGCCTTAACCTCCCAAGTAGCTGGAAATATAGGCATGTGCTACCACAGTCAGCTAATTTTTTGTAGAGATGGGGTCCTTTCTATGTTGCTCAGGCTGGTCTTGACTTCCTGGCCTCAAGCAACCCTCCCACATTGGCTTCCAAAAGTGCTAGGATCACAGAACCATGACCAGCTATCAACAAATCTCTGATAATATATAGGCACTCGTATAGGCTAGAAAAAAGCTAGGCTCAGATGCCAGTTGGGTGAAGAGAAGATTCAGTCTCTAAGTGCCAGATGTCAAAAAGGTCAGGAGAAATAGATACTGTGATATTTAGTACGCACAGCAAATCCCTACAACACTGCTAAGAATTTAAAAATAAATAATACACAACATCATGATGACTGAACTTACTTCTCTAGTTGAGGATTTGTGTAAAGAATATACTGCTGTTCTTGCCATTTCCAAAGCAGTCTTTAGAAAAGCCATATCTGTCCCTGTGAAGAGTAGAAAAAACTCTCATTTACATTATGTAATCTTATCAAAATAGAAGATTAAATGAATAGGATTTAGAAAACATTTTCTTCCATCAAAACTAGCAGCTTAAAAAAAAAAAAAAGAAACATTTTCTTCCAAAGTCCAAAATAGCCACTTCAAATTCCTTCTGCAAATAAGACAGAGTATAAATAAATAACACATCAGAATATTCTGTTAAGGTTGACAGAATAAAACTAAAATTAATGTCTTGATTAAATAAGGCTAAAGTAAAAATTCTGATATTATATTCCAACTTCATGACTTTCAAAAAGAGGAGTAAAGAACACATAATGTAGTTATCAGGATTATCTTGGCAGAGGGAATGTACTTTTTAAACTATTTATGTCTTTTCTTCCTTTTATTGACTTCCTACCCTCCTTCAGTGTGGCTTATAGGCACATGTTGAAATGCTTGGATTTGTTAAAGTTTTATTTAAAAACAGATGCTGACAGTATAAAATCCTTTGTAAGTTTGATAATCATTCATAAAGATTAGGCAAATTATGCTCGAAAGTAACAGTAGTCTAAACAATAAAATAATAAATAAGACAACTCTTTATTTAATACAAATTTGTAAAAACAGAGGTTGAAAAATTCAATTCCCTAGCCATGTGTTGAATAAATCTCTCTCTCTTTTTTTTTTTTTTTGAGACAGTTTCACTCTGTCACATCTAGGTAGAATGCCATGATAACACAGCTCAAAGCAACCTCAAACTCTGGGGTTTGAGCAATCAATCCTCTTGCCTCAGCCTCCCAAGGTGTGAGAACTATAGGTACTCATTGTAACACTCAGCTAGTTTTTCTTTTCTTTTTTTTGTAGAGACAGAGTCTCACTTTCTTGCCCTTGGTAGAGTGCCGTGGCATCACACAGCTCACAGCAACCTCCAATTTCTGGGCTTGAACGATTCTCTTGCCTCAGCCTCCCGAGTAGCTGGGACTATAGGCACCTGCCACAACGCCCAACTATTTTTCTGTTTTGCAGTTTGGCTGAAGCTGGATTTGAACCCACCACCTTCAGTATATGGGGCCGGCGCCCTACTCGATGAGCCACAGGCGCCGCCCAGTTTTTCTATTTTTAGTAGAGACTGGGTCTCTCCTGCTTGGGCTGGTCTCAAACTCCTGAGCTCAAGTAATCTACCTGTCTTGGCCTCCCAGACAGCTAGGATTACAGGCTCCCAGACAGCTAGGATCCGGCAACAAACTGAAATGTAAATTCTAATAAATTACAGTCATAGTCTGGTTTATTTAATGAACAGTGATAAAATCACTTAATCCAAAACAGTCAATGATAAAATAATTCTGAAAACTAACTTTTCTACAAATACACCAATATATTTGTTACTAACCTTTATTATTTTTGGTCCCAAAGGGAGGATTCATAATTACTGTGTCAAATGACTTGGACGTTCTGTTAGATAACGAGAACACATCACATTGAACCATGTCAACATTTGTTAACTCAAATTCCTCCACATTCCTGTTAAATATTTCCAATGCATCTTCGTCTATGTCAAATCCAACACACAACCTATAAATACAAAACATACACAAAGAGTGGCACCTTTAACTCCCAAGTCAAAGCAAAAACAAAACTAGCTATTTTACCATATATGTTTTAAAACCAATTGGCAAAGTAAAAGTGAGTGTCACTTTTCAATACCATGCTTTCCCAATCTGGGAGAGGTTGGAAACTCAGGTTTATATAAAAGGGACTGCTGCTGTTATCATTGTAATTTATTTTTCACTGTTTTCATCATCTGCCTATATTCAACGTGTATTCAGTATAAATTTTTGCTACCCCTATCTCATACTGTACAGTCCAATGAATATAATTTAATTGATCCTATTTACATTTTTTATTAAAGCCACCCCATATCTAAATAGTATATATTGGATGACCTACCCTGCTCCTAACATTGCAGTTCCGATGCTCAGCACTCCACAACCACATCCTAGATCTGCAACCATTTTATTTTCAATGTCATCGTATGTGTTATGGATTGTATAGAGCATACACGCTGAAAAAAAAATTTTTCAAAATATTAGGGAGTAAGTAAGCAAGCTGATAAATCCAATTTGTGCAAATCACTTTTTTTTTTTTTTTTTTTTTTTGAGACAAGAGTCTTGTTGCCCTGAGTACAGTGCATTGGTGTCATTGTAGCTCACTGAAACCTCAAACTCCTGGGCTCAAGTGATCCTCCTGCCTCACCCTCCTGAGTAGCTCCATAACACCCAGCTAGTTTTTCTTTTTGTTGTTGTTGTTGAAACAAAGTCTCATTATGTTGCCTCCCGTAGAGTGCCATGGCGTCACAGCTCAGAGCAACCTCAAACTCTTGGGCTTAAGTGATTCTCTTGCCTCAGCCTCCCAAGTAGCTGCGACTACAAGTGCCCACCACAATGCTCAGCTATTAGTTTTTCTATTTTTAGTAGAGAATGGGCTTTGCTCTTGCACAGCCTGATCTCAAACTCCTGAGCTCAAGCAATGTCCACTCCCTCCCACCCCCGACCTGGCTCAGCCTCCCAGAGTGGTAGGATTACAGGCATGAGCCACTGCACCCTGCCAAATCTTTCTAAAAACATCTATCTTGCATTAATAAGTCAGTTCCCTCAAATCGTGTTCCAGATTATTAAAACAAAAAAAAAAGGTGTAGTAAGTGGCACCATAAAGGAGGCCAATACTATGTATATGCCAGTGGTTCTCAAAAACTAATCTCTGCTGACAATGCCAATAATGACACAACTGTGACCAATCTCTGAGGTCATAGATGAGTGAAATGAGAAGAATAAAGTCAAAATGCCTTATTTTTCCTCAGCCTGTTCAAAACACTTCCATAGAGACATAGAAAACCAGTTCTTGGGCGGCGCCTGTGGCTCATCGAGTAGGGCGCAGGCCCCATATACCGAAGGTGGCGGGTTCAAACCCAGCCTCGGCCAAACTGCAAAAGAGAAAAATAGCTGGGTGTTGTGGCAGACACCTGTAGTCCCAGCTACTTGGGAGGCGAGGCAAGACAATCGCCTAAGCCCAGGGGTTGGAGGTTGTTGTGAGATGTGTGACACCACGGCACTCTATCGAGGGCGATAAAGTGAGACTCTGTCTCTACAAAAAAAAAACAGTTCTTTCCTTAATGCTGACATAGGACTTTTAGTAAAGAATGGTAAGAATAAATAGGTTTTAAAAATGTACTTCCTGGCTCGGCGCCTGTGGCTCAACGGGCTAAGGCGCCAGTCACGTACATCTGAGCTGGCGGGTTCGAAACCAGCCGGGCCGCCAAACAACAATGACGGCTGCAATCAAAAAATGGCCGGGCGTTGTGGTGGACGCCTGTAGTCCCAGCTACTTGGGAGGCAGAGGCAGGAGACTCGCTTGAGCCCAGGAATTGGAGGTTGCTGTGAGCCGTGATGTCACAGCACTCTCTCCAGGATGACAGCTTGAGGCTTTTTCTCAAAAAAAAAAAAAAAAAAAAAAAAATTTACTTCCTTGTTAATATATACATTTGGCAACCCTGTATCAGTCTCCAAAGCTGTTGTGAAGTTTTACTAAACTGTGAAATCTATATATCATCAAAAAAGCATTAATATCACAAGGACAGGGCGGCGCCTATGGCTCAGTGAGTAGGGCACCAGCCCCATATGCCAGAGGTGGCAGGTTCAAACCCAGCCCTGGCCAAAAACAAAAAAAAAACAAAACAAACAAACAAACAAAAAATATCACAAGGACAAAGAAAATTTTTGCAACAAGTGTTGCTCATTCATAAGAACACAGGCATCATAAGCTCCTACATCTACAAAATAGCCTTTAAAAACATATTCTTATGGGTGGTGCCTGTAGTCATATGGGTGGTGCCTGTAGCTCAAGCGGGCCTGTAGCTCATGCGGCTAAGGTGCCAACCACATACACCAGAGGTGGTGGGTTCAAATCCGACCCGGGTCTGACAAACAATGACAACTACAACCAAAAAATATCCAGGCGTTGTGGCTGGCACCCTTAGTCCCAGGTACTCGGGAGGCTGAGGCAAGAGAATCGCTTAAGCCCAGGAGTTGGAGGTTGCTGTGTGCTGTGACACCATGACACTCTACCCAGGGCTATAGCTTGAGGTTCTGTCTCAAAAAAAAACAAAAACAAAAAACATACTCATATGGCGGTGCCTGTGGCTCAGCGAGTTGGGCGCCGGCTCCATATACCGAGAGTGGAGGGTTCAAAACTGGCCCTGCTGAACTGCAAAACAGAAAAATAGCCAGGCGTTGTGGCGGGTGCCTGTAGTCCCAGCTACTCGGGAGGCTGAGGCAAGAGAATCGCCTAAGCCCAGGAGTTGGAGGTTGCTGTGAGCTGTGTGATGCCACAGCACTCTACCGAGGGTGACAAAGTGAGACTCTGTCTCTACAAAAAAAAGAAAAAAAAATTCATAATCGGCAAATGAGATCTGATAATACAATTACCGAAGAGCAGGACTGAAGCTGCTGAAATTTGAAAGGGAGTCTTTCAAATACTCAAGAGTTTTTGGATACACTGAAGGTTAAACATGAATAACATCGGTATCTCCCTGTGGATATTGGGCCCAAAAGGACTGCTGGCCATCACTGATACCTGAGGATGCAGAGGTATTAAAACACAATTAAAGGGGCATCTCGACTGACTGTGCTATCCCATTCATTACTGCAAGTGCTTTTGAAGCTAGTATCTCAAAGAATGAGTACACTCAAGTTCATGTTACACACTGAATGTGAAACAGCTAGTGTTTTTGTTTCTTAAAATTATATTCCAGGCAGGGTACAGCGGTCACGTCTGTAATCCTAGCACTCAGGGAGTTGACAGAAAGGATCCCTGAAGCTCAGGAGTTTGAGACCAGCCTTAGCAAGAGCAAGATCTGTCTCTACTAAAATAGAAAAATTAGCTGGGCTTTGTGGCAGGCACCTGTAATACCAGCTACTTAGGAGGTTGAGGCAGGAAGATCACTTGAGCCCGAGAGTTTGAAGTTGCTGTGAGCTAGGCTGATGCCAGGGTATTCCAGCCTGAGGAGCAGAGACTCTGCCTCAAAAATAACTAACTAAATAAATAAATTTAAAAAGTTGGATTCCATTACATTAAAAAACACTACTAAGTTGGATCGATGCCTGAGGCTCAACAGGCTAAGGTGCCAGCCACGTACACCTGAGCTGGCGGGTTCAAATCCAGCCCGGGCTGCCAAACAACAATGACGGCTGCAACCAAAGAATGGCCGGGCGTTGCGGCGGGAGCCTGCAGTCCCAGCTACTTGGGAGGCAGAGGCAAGAGACTCGCCTGAGCCCAGGAATTGGAGGTTGCTGTGAGCTGTGTTGACACAGCACTCTATCCAGGGTGACAGCTTGAGGCTCTGTCTCTAAAAACAAAACAAAAAAAACACTACTAAGTTGAGAAAACTGGTCCTACCTTAAACCCACTAATTTTGTGCAAATTTTTAGTTGGAATGACCATATCTTGGGAGTTTCACCGGCAGTTTAGAAACAACTATTTTGAAGCTGAAAAAAAATTTCTCCTTGCAGGTGCTCTCAGCAATCTAATTTTCCTGTGGTAACATATTTATGAAATATGAATGGACGGGCATGGTAGCTCACGCCTGTACTAGGCCTCTGGGAGGCCAAGGCGGGAGGAATGCCCTGAGCTCAGAGGTTCGTGACCTAGCTAGGCATTGTGGTACGAACTTGTAGTCTCAGCTACTTAGGAGGCTGGGCCAAGAGAATCACTTGGCTGCAACCAAAAAATGGCTGGGCGTTGTGGTGGGCGCCTAAGCCAGAGTGAGACCTTGTCTCTACAAAAAAACAAACAAAAACAAAAACAAAACAACAACAAAAAAAACGGGCATTGTGGCCGGTGCCTGTAGTCCCCCAGCTACTTGGGAGGCTGAGGCAAGAGAATTGGTTAAGCTCAAAAGCTGGAGGTTGCTGTGAGCGATAATGCCACGCACTCTACTGAGGGCCACAAAGTGAGACTGTCTCAATAAAAATAAATGAATAAACATGAATGGATTTTCCTTTATTCTTTCCTGTACTCTGGGATGAAGCAACAATACTAATTCTCAGATTAAGCTGATCTGCATCATCACCTTTATATGGCACATGCTCTGGTTGTTTTTTTTTTTTTTTTTTTTGCAGTTTTTGGTGGGGGCTGGGTTTGAACCTGCCACCTCCGGTATATGGGGCCAGCGCCCTACTCCTTGAGCCACAGACGCCGCCCCATGCTCTGGTTTTGTTAAACTCTGCTACCAACTATGAAAATTATTTCTAGGGCAGAGTATATATAGTGTGTATATATAGCATAGAAATCCGTGCTCCAGCTATTAGTTGCTGTAAGAAATTGATCCGTATTTATCAAATATTTACTGAGCTTCTAAATAGTACCAGCAACTCTTCTAGGCACTAGGAATTGAGATGAAAGACTAATTCCTTGCCCTCAAAGAGTTTATAATGAGAAAAACAACATTAAAAAGATGCCTGCCAGTGTTAAGGAGTATGTGGAAAATTAAACAGTACGACGATAAAGTGTTTGTCTCTGAGGAGAGTTTTCAGGCGCAGCGTCAAGGAAGGTTAAGGAGAAATTCTTTTTATCCAAATAACTGTTCTATTTTTATCATGGAGAAGACCCAAAGCAAGGGCGTGGTGAACCAGCCGCCCTACCTGCAATGTGCGGCCGGGTGGGATACTGTTCTAGAAGTATCTTGGGCTTTTCGAATCCATCCACTTGTTGCAGGCGACTCTCTAGTTCCTTAAGCCTTAATTTCTTCATTTTTTTTTTTTTTTTTTTTGGTTTTTGTTACGTGTGAGCTCGCAGGGTGTAACTGCACAGCATCTGCGGAGAAATCTATTTAACCGGGATCTTGTTTCCTCTCCAGCCCCCTTTTCGGCGCGGCTGTCCGGGAGCGGGCAGGCTCGGTCGCGCCCCCGAATAGCAAAAGCCGCCCTCAGGCTCCTAGAAGACGGCAACGGAGTGTGCCTGAAGCGACTTAAGACCCCGACGCCACGTCCACGCACCTCGCGAAGCAACCAACACCTAGACCGGAGCCGGAAGCGCCACGGCGCACGCGCTCGCCGCCCAGCGGCCCGGAGCCGCGCTGCAACCTCTGTTGGGCGCCAGGGTGGCCGCCCGGCCCTGCTGCAGAGCCGAGGGCCTTATGGTCCCTCCGCACCTGCGAGCCCGCCCTACCCTCCAGACCCTGGACCGGCCCAAGCCGCCGGTCCCATGCCCATTATCTTCTGGTTTGCCTTGAGTACCTACCAGCCCTCAAAGGATGGGGAAAGAAATACGGGGAAAGTGATGCAGAAGGAAGGGCGTAAGTCACAGTCACTGTGTTTTATCTCCCAGGGTGACTCTGCTGCTTTCTGACTCTCAACTCCCCACTCGGAAACTAGCGATCTTCGCTCACCTTTACTCCTTCCGTCATTCGCGTGTCCTAATTTATCGTGGGTTTTTTTGCTTGCTTTTTTTTTTTTAGGTCAGCTGTGTCACTTACCGCAATCTCATAGAAGTGATATCAGAGAAACCCAAAAGAGAGAGTTTAAATGAGAGAATGGGCAGTGGTATCAAAGGCCAGAAAGAGGTCAGGTATTTCAGAGGAGCATAAATCAAGTTGTGGATTGTGGCGTGAATGGAAGTTTACAAAGAAGAGTAAATGTGAACAGTTCTCAAGAACTGTGGCTACAAAAAAGAGTGGTTTGATGTATTAGTAAGGTTGGGGGAAGCTTTCTAAGACAGGAAGAGATAAGAAAACATCTAAATTGGCTCGGCGCCTGTGGCTCAAGCGGCTAAGGCGCCAGCCACATACACCTGAGCTGGAGGGTTCCAATCCAGCCTGGGCCCGCCAAACAACAATGACGGCTGCAACCAAAAAATGGTTGTGGCGGGCGCCTGTAGTCCCAGCTACCTGGGAGGCAGAGGCAGGAGACTCGCTTGAGCCCAGGAATTGGAGGTTACTGTGAGCTGTGATGCCACAGCACTCTATCCAGGGTGACAACTTGAGCTCTGTCTCAAAAAAACAAAAAAAAAAGAAAAAGAAAGAAAGAAAACATCTATATTCTGATGGGATGGAGGTAATATAAAGGGACGGGTTTAAAATACAAGAAAGAAGGAGGGGTGAGGGGTGGAGCAAGATGGCGGCCGAGTAACAGCTTCCTTGCGGCTGGGCACCGTGAGACTGGGGAGAGAGGACTTCAAGCATCTCTGGCAGGCGGGATCTGCCCAGAAACTTCCCTTTGGGGACACAGGGAGACAGCGTGAGGCTTCTGGACACCCTGAGGAAGACAGAAGCGGCAGAGATTGGAAATGTCATCAAGCCACAAGCAATAAAGATGGTTCCAGTCCATGAACCCCTGTATCACTCTCCCTCCGGAGAAACCCTAACTGCCCCCTTCTATCATCGCCCGACCCAGCAGGAAGCAGTTAGATCGAGTCTTCGCCCTTTTTCCCTAACAGCAGTTGGGGTTTCTACTCGGAGAGGGAGAATTGATGCAGGACATCTGGCACCCTAGCCAGTTCAGCAGAGCCAGCGGACCTGCCGCCTCCTCCTTGGTGGTGTTGGTGCTGCGGCAGCCAGCTGAAGAGCCAGCGGGCTGGATGACAGGCAAGGAGGGGGACCTACAGCGCCCACCAGAGGCTCCAATAGCCAAAAAGACTGGACAACGGCTGAGGAGACACCTGTGCCTTGGTGTCTCCTTCACTTTACACTTGGGACTAAATGTGGAACCCCCATTTCCTATGCCTAGGTCAGTTTCTTGTGAATTTCCCAGGCCTGAATTCCATGGATGGACTGTGTCCATTCATTG
>CAUYRH010009439.1:0-30235 GCA_963574655.1 Perodicticus potto | reverse complement strand
GTGCTGTGGCATCACAGCTCACAGCAACCTCCAATTCCTGGGCTCAAGCGAGTCTCCTGCCTCTGCCTCCCAAGTAGCTGGGACTGCGGGCGCCCGCCACAACGCCCGGCCATTTTTTGATTGCAGCCGTCATTGTTGTTTAGCTGGCCCAGGTTGGATTTGAACCTGCCAGCTCAGGTGTACGTGGCTGGCGCCTTAGCCTGCTGAGCCACAGGCGCCGAGCCTCAAATAATGTTTTTAAACTATATTTTTACAACTTCTTGATAACTTAGTATTCAGCTTTTGCTAATGGAAGTGTTTCATTGATTGGCCCTTAAGGCACCACAGAATTTTCTTTTCCTTTTTTTTTTTTTTGAGACAAAGTCTCATTCTGTTACTCAGCCTTTAGTGCTGTGGCCTCAGCCTAGCACACAGGAACCTTAAACTCCGGGGCTCAAGCAATCCTCCTCCTTCGTCCTCTTAAGTATCTGACACTACAGGTGACCACAACTATACCTGGCTAATTTTTTTTTTTTAGTAGAGGTGGAGTCTCACGTTGCTCTTGTTGGTCTGGAACTCTTGAGCTCAAGCATTTCTCTTGCCTCTGCCCCCCAGAGTGCTTGGATTACAGGTGTGAGCCACTGCACCTTGCCTAGTGCCACAGAATTTTCTTCACAGTTTTCCTTTTTCCTAATTGGCCTTTCTTTGTGTGAGACAGAGTCTTACTCTGTCATCCTCGGTAGAGTGCTTTGGCATCACAGCTCACAGCAAGCTTTCAGCTTAGGTGATTCTCTTGTCTCAGGCTCCCATGTAGCTAGGACTACAGGCACCCGCTACAACGCCTGGCTATTTTTTTGTTGCAGTTTGGCCTGGGCTTGGTTTGAATCTGCCACCCTTGGTATATGGGGCGGGCACCCTACTCACTGAGCCACAGTCGCTGCCCATAAGTGACCTTTTTTAATGTGCTTTCATTAGAGGATTGACATGAAGTTAAACTGAATATAAAGCACTCGTCTCAGATTTATTGTTTTAATCTGAAAGTTATTTACTGTTGAAGATTTCCCATATGTTTTGGGGTATAAGTGTACACGTTAAATAATGTGGATGAGATTCTTACTCTAAAATTTTAATAATCCGAAATAGGATTAGGACCCGAGCATATGTATACTTCTATTTTTAACATCTGGCATTTTTGATAGATTTTTGTGTAGGTATGGCAGTTTACTGTAACAAGTTGGCCGTTTTTCCTGACATGGGAATTTTTCCTGCGTTTCTTTTTTTTTTTTTTTTTTTGAGACAGTGCCTCAAGCTATCACCCTGGATAGAGTGCTGTGGCATCACCCTCACAGCAACCTCCAATTCCTGGGCTGAAGCGAGGCTCCTGCCTCTGCCTCCCAAGTAGCTGGGACTACAGGCGCCCGCCACAATGCCCGGCCATTTTTTGGTTGCAGCCATCGTTGTTGTTTGGCAGGCCCAGGCTGGATTCGAACCTACCAGCTCAGGTGTACGTGGCTGGCACCTTAGCCTGTTGAGCCACAGACACCGAGCTGTTTCCTGCATTTCTTGATATCACACTCTATCATGTTACATTTTTGCTTGTAACTATAGGTATCCCAAAAGTCCCCATAGATAGAGAAAATGGGAAATTGTAGCTAAATATACCTTTATTTATAAAACATTTATTACAAAATTTTTCAAAATATTTATAAAATATTCTCTACGTGTTGGCCACTTCTTTGTAAAGTGTAATGAATATTTTCTAAATAACGAGATATTTAGCTACAAGTTCCCATTTTCCCTATGTATGGCTACTGTTGGGACACCCTACATCTTTGTTGATCTGTTTTTCTGTAGGCTGGGTACTATATCCTGCCTGCTTTTAAATGTACTCTGATTTTTACCCTATTATGCATGTCTAAATTTGTGTTTAGTTATTTTTAAAATCCTGCTCTCTAAGTAGTATACTGTATTAGAATGCATGTTTTAACTTCATATTTCTAACTGTGTGTAATGGCAAGACGCTAAAGTTTATGTTACGTGTATTTTAACAAAAATATTTAAAATTAGAATAAAAAGTTTTTTAAATTTTAGAAATTTTTTTTCTTGTTTTTCTTTCCCTCATGAGTCATTTAGAAATGATAGAAAACTTTTAATGTGTTATGCATAATAGCTTTATGTAATGCCTCACCTTGTTATTCTCCCAGAAATATTTCTTCATATCCCTGTGTGATAAGATCTTTTACTTCAAGGTTTTTGGTATGCTTTATCTTTTTTTTTTTCCAGATTAATATGAGGGTACAAACAATTAGGTTACATTGTTTGCATTGTCCAAGTTGTAGTTGAGCCCTTTACCTAGGAGGTGTGCCATATACCCTTTCATTGTGCCCATTAGGTCTCAAAGCCTGAGTTCAAGCAGTCTACCTGCCTTGGCCTCCCAGAGTGCTAGAATTACAGTCGATAGCCATTGCACCTGGCCTTGAAAAATTTTAATTATCTGATCATTGATACTTAGCATGATGCTTAACATATACATAGGCTTTAATGCCAGTAGAGATTAGTTGATGATCTTTTTTTTTTTTTTTTTTATAGAGACAGAGTCTTACTTTATTGCCCTCGGTAGAGTGCTGTGGTGTCATACAGCTCACAGCAACCTCCAACTCCTGGGCTTAGGCGATTCTCTTGCCTCAACCTCCCGAGTAGCTGGGACTACAGATGCCCACCACAACACCTGGCTATTTTTCTGTTTTGTAGTTCAGCAGAGGCCGGGTTTGAACCCTCCACCTTCGGTATATGGGGCTGGCGCCGTACTGGATGAACCACAGGTGCCGCCCTACTTGATGATTCTTGATGAAAAGTCCCTTTGGAAAATTCCAGCATAAGTTGTTTTCTCTTATATAAGCTGACCATAAAGTTCGTTTAACTACTTAAATTGCATATGAACTTTATGGCCACTCTGTATTCTTACATGTCTCAGACATGTAAGTTTTAGGATTGGTTTTTGAGTCCATGGCCTTGTTTTCTGTTTCTTGGTTAAAGTGTTCTCAAAACTGCATAGGGTTGAGCCTTGGCTTTTGAGTATAAGTTGCAAATTTTTAGTTTGGAGTCCTGTCTCTTGTGACGAATATGATAGCATGAGTACAGGGTAGGGGGAATGGTGTGGCAGTTAAGATACTGTACTGGTCATCATTCACAGGAGTCCAGTTATGAACTTTTAAAACTATGTGTAGTGAAATGATTTAGAGATAAGACTGGAAGGAAATATATTAAAAGAGTGAGGATTTTGTGTAGTACTTAAAAGGAAGTCATATTGTAGAGCAATGATAAGAGTGAAGTATAGGTGGATGGATCTCCTTAGATTCATTTAGCTTTGTATATAGTGTGTTTTCTAAGAGAGGGTCTAGACAACTAGCTCTAGTACTGATTGTCTACTGGTCCTAGTTGCAACTTGTATTTTGTATTTGAAGTTGCTTCTTTTTACCTTTGTTTAAGAAAATATCTTAATTCAAGGAGATATTATAAAAAATGCATAAATTCTTATTTCTTCTGTTTGTATTTCTCCATTTTTGGAGAAATTATGGAAACCATTTTAAAGGTGTGATGAGTGAGCAAACATATAAAGATTATTAATTCAGGGCAGCACCTGTGGTTCACAGGAGTAGGGCGCCGGCCCCATATGCCGGAGGTGGCGGGTTCAAACCCAGCCCAGGCCAAAAAAAAAAAAAAGATTATTAATTCAAATATTAAAATCTTTCTTAATATCTAGTTTTACTAATAACTTAAGGCTACTAGCCATCAAGAGGCACAGAAGAAGCAGGGAGACAATCTGGGATCTTTACTGCCTCTATCCATGGTTTTCCTGCCTACAGACCATACCACCTGTGCTTCCAAGTAATAGATTAAGTTCTTAGGTGAATTGTGTTGGTTTCTCATGCATCAGGAAACGTTTTCAGTTTTGAAACATCTGTTTTATACCTATATATTCGTTTAACTTATATAACATTTTACAGAGAGCCATCCCAGTTCTAAATTAGGGACATGCAGTTACAGACATTCCTTAGGAAAAGACTCTTTTCATAGGAAACGATCATTATTTTAGTTATGAGCAAGCTGGTTATTAGTTTAACATGATTCCAGGGAAGTTAGAGCTGGTCACCTGGCTTCTTTTTTCTCAAGAGTGGGCCTCCACTCCTTGGTTTTCCTTGTATGCACACTAACTTTTGGAGAGAAATGGAATTTCACATATGAAGTGCAACTGAAAACACATCCAGAATCCCAGTTTCTGAGGATGGTTATCCTTAAGGTCTTTAAAACCATTTTTTGTGTGCATGTGTTTTTAAGCATGCTATAAAGTTGTACTTTAATAGGATCTGGACATACTAAGTTAGTATTTTTGAATACCAGTACTTCTTTAAAGCACTTACGTGTGTATCCCCTCTACCCACTCCGGTGGATTTATAGCAGCCAAACTAATAGGATAAACTTTGCTGGAAGACCTATTAGGCAACCATGCAGCAGAGGTAATATTTAATAAAAAGGATACTTTTCTAAATTTTGTAATTCAGCAATCCATGTGTAAATGGGGGTGTAAGGCAAATTTACCTATAACTGAATTTGTTTTGTTTTAAAATTAACCTTCTTTTAAATGTAAGTATGTTGTGCCCATACTTTTTCACTCAGCAGAATTGTTTGAATATGATGTACATTGGAGCGAAATCAGTTTGAAGTATTGATTTGAGTATGTAGTACTACATAAGTTGCAGATGTAAACATTCTGATTTCATTAAGAATGAAAGAACCTCATTTTGTGGATTATAAACTAAATTGTAAATGGGGTGTATGAAACTTTTCTTACATTATATAAAAAAAACTCTGATGGTATTTGACCTGTGTTATAAACTTTGATTATTGTCATTTCCCAACAGGGGCCTGGAAAAATTCGGTAGAAGAGTGGACAGCAGAAGACTGGACTGAAGATGTAAGTGTTTGCTATTAGGCCAGATTTATTGTCCTTTTGGTTTATGGTGGGGGCATCTGTGCTTGGAAGAAAGCCTGAGATGTGTTATCTCATCGTGGCTCCTTTTCTGGCATGTATCTTAGCCAGATTCTAAGAGTGGCTTTTTTTTTTTTAAGACAAAATCTTACTCTGCCACCCTTAGTAGAGTAACGTGGCATCTTAGCTCACAATAGCCTTAAACACTGGTGTTCAGAGGTTACAATAAGCCTGTATAATGCAATTTATTGTACGTTATTCTTCAGATAAAATTAACTTGTGCTAATTCATGGCTTAATACAAAAGAAATGTAAATTATCCGGGAACTACAAAGAACATATGTCTTTAGGGGAAGAAAATGTCAGTTGCACCTTGGGAACTTCTTGACTTGTTTTGGGGACTTTTTCTTTTTCTTTCTTTCTTTTTTTTTTTTTTTTTGAGACAGAGTCTCACTCTGTCACCCTCAGTGCAGTGCCGTGGCATCACATCACAGCAACCTCAAACTCTTGGACGTAAGTGATTCTCTTGCCTCAACCTCCCAAGTAGCTGGAACTACAGGCGCCTGCTACAACAACTGGCTATACAAAAAACATCTGTCTTTAAGGGAAGAAAATGTCAATTACACTTTGGGACCTTCTTGAATTATTTTTGGGATTTATTTTCGACATTGATGTGGTTTTTTTTTGGTATTCTCACTTTGTACAATGGCAAATAGAGTAGTGAGACTGAAATTGAACTCTGGTTTGACTTTATTTCACTGTATTGTTTCTAACGGTCTCATAATTTCCCTAGTGTAAATAAGTTAAGCTAAAATTATCTTTGCATGAAGAAAACTATCACAGTCACTTATATATTTTATTTTATTTAGAACACCTTTTAGATGAGCTATAAGAGAGTTCTGATAACTAAAATTATTAGGAATTGAATATGATTTTTAATTTTTTTTAATTAAAAATTTTTTTATTTCAGAGTAGTGTGAGGGTACAATTAGGTTACATTGTTTGCATTTGTTACATAGTCCCTAATGTAGTAATGTCCAGCACCCAAGAGGTGTGCCATTTACCCTTACTTTGTGCCCATTAAATGGGAGCACACCACTCCCCTCTTTTTTTCCTGCTCCCTCCAACTTGAATTGATTCGAATTTTTCTCCTATTTTATTGATTTCTGATTTTATGTTTATTATTATTATTATTATTATTATTATTTTGAGACAGTTTCACTGTCATCCTGGGTAGAGTGCTGTGGCATCATAGCTCACAGCGACCTCCATCTCTTGGGCTCAAATGATCCTCTTGCCTCAGTTTTTCTATTTTTTTTAGTTTGCTTAGGCTGGTCTGGAACTGATGAGCTCAAGCTATCCACCCACCTTGGCCTCCCAGAATGCTAGGATTATGTGTGAGCCACTGTGCCCAATATGTTCATTATTTTTCTCTTGTGTGGTCATGTGTTAGGTCATCTACTGGTTTCATATTAGTATTGAGTACATTGCATATTTGCTCTTGCATTCTTGTGATCCTTTGCTAAGAAGAATGTGTTTCCTCTCCATCCAGGTTAATACAAAAGATGTAAAGTCCCCATCTTTCTTTATGGCAGTAGTCCATGCTATACACACAGCACAGTTTATTTGTTTATTTATTTATTTGTTTACTTATTTATTTTTAGATAGTGTCTCAACTATGTCACCCTCAGTAGTTTGTTTATGTATTTATTTATTTATTTTTAGACAGTGTCTCACTATGTCATCCTCAGTAGAGTGCCATGGCATCACAGCTCACAGCAACCTCAAACTCTTGGGATTAAGCGATTCTCTGCCTCAGGCTCCCAAGTAGCTGGGGCTACAGGCACCCACCACAACACCTGGCTATTTTCTTGTTGTTGTTGTCATTGTTGTTTAGCAGGCCTAGGCCTGGTTCGAACCCACCAGCCTCAGCCCTCGTGGCTGCACCCTAACCACTGAGCTGTAGGCGCTGAGGTAGTTTATTTTTACTTTCATTTTTATCGTTTGGGATTCATTGAGGGTACAAAGAGGTAGGTTACACTGATTGCAGTTGTTAGGTGAGGTCCTTCTTATAATTGTGTCCCATTGCCATATACCACAGTTTACTAATCCATTTCTAACTTGATGGGCATTTAGGTTGTTTCCACATCTTAGCAATTATAAAATGAGCTATAATTAACAATCTACTGCAAATGTCCTTACGATAAAATGATTTTTTTCCCCCTTCTGAGTAGATGCCTAGTAGTTTTTTTGTTTGTTTTAAAAGAGATGGTGGTTTATTGTGTTGCCCAGACTGGAGTACAGTGGCATGATCATAGCTCATTATAACCTTAAACTCCTGGGCTCAGAAATCCTCCTACCCAAGCCTCCAGGTAGCTAGGAATACCAGCTAGGTGTATGCCATCTCTTCTGGCCATTTAAAAAGTTTATTTTATAGAGATAGTATCTTGTTATGTTGTGCTTGCTGGACTTGAACTTCTGGGCCTACCAGAAGTGTTGAGATTATAGATTTGAGCCTTTGTGCCTGGCCTATTTTGAATTTTATACAGAATAAGATTAAAAATTGTTTTTTGAACTTCCCATATAGCTTTCTGAAACAAAGGTCTTCACTGCATCATCTGTTCCAGCAGAGAATCACATCACACCTGGGCAAAGGTAATCACTTTTTGCCAGTTTGCATTTTTTATTTTAAGGCATAATTGAAATATTTTGCCCCGACAAGTATTTTCATTTTGTGGTCTCTTTTTGTCTTCTCCCCTTTTATTTAAGATTAAACTTTATTTTACCCCTACTTGTGTAGACTGAGCTTCATAATTTCCTAATTGTTTGTATCCAGTGATGAAAGAAAATAGCAGCTTTTTTTTTATTGTTAATACTTGTGGCCATTCAGTTACTTGATACCATTCAGTTACTGAATACCATTTATTTATATCCTAGTTTTTACAGTAACTCTAACCACCTTTGAAAATGCTTTAAAAATGCAATGATCTGGAATGATGAAAGCCTGGATATATATGACACCTTAGCGATGAAAGCAGTTTTTTTTTTTTTGTTTTTTTTTTTCTGAGACAGAGCCTCAAGCTGTCACCCTGGGTAGAGTGCCGTGGCATCACAGCTCATAGCAACTTCCAACTCCTGGGTTCAAACGATTCTCCTGTCTCCGCCTCCCAAGTAGCTGGGACTACAGGTGCCTGCCACAACACCCAGCTATGTTTTTGGTTACAGCCGTCATTGTCATTGGTTTTTGTTTTTTTTTTGAGACAGAGCCTCAAGCTTTCACCCTGGATAGAGTGCTGTGGCATCACAGCTCACAGCAACCTCCAATTCCTGGGCTCAAGCGAGTCTCCTGCCTCTGCCTCCCAAGTAGCTGGGACTATAGGCGCCCGCCACAATGCCTGGCCATTTTTTGGTTGCAGCTGTCATTGTTGTTTGGCGGGCCCCGGGGCTGGATTCAAACCCGCCAGCTCAGGTGTACGTGTTTGGCGCCTTAGCCCGCTGAGCCACAGGCGACGAGCCAAGTCTCCATTTTTTTAATGGCTGAATAGTATTCCATGGTGTACATCTACCACAGTTTGTTAATCCATTCCTGGGTTGGTGGGCATTTAGGCTGTTTCCACATTTTGGCGATTGTAAGTTGAGCTGCAATAAACAGTCCAGTACAAGTGTCCTTATGACAAAAGGATTTTTTTCCTTCTGGGTAGATGCCCAGTAATGGGATTGCAGGATCAAATGGAAGTCTAGCTTGAGTTCTTTGAGGGTTCTCCATACTTCCTTCCAAAATGTTGTATTAGTTTGCAGTCCCACCAGCAGTGTAAAAGAGTTCCCTTCTCTCCACATCCAGGACAGCATCTGTAGTTTTGAGATTTTGTGATGTGGGTCATTCTCATTGGAGTTAGATATTATCTCAGGGTGGTTTTGATTTGCATTTCTCTAATAATTAGGGACGATGAGCATTTTTTATATGTTTGTTAGCCATTGTCTGTCTTCTTTAGAGAAGGTTCTATTGTACTCAGGAAGGTGGGCTTTTGACCTGTTGAGTTGGCATAGTGATCTCATTAGAGGAAAAGTACGTAACTGTGCGCATATCTGGATTAATCCTGTGCCTTCCCTTTGCCCATGTGGTCATGGACTCTGTATGTACACAATCTGCATGATTAATCTAGAAAGAAAAGAGGGACAAAGAGTGTCAAAAATGGGAGGGAACTCAGGGACTATTTCGGAGCAGATGGGGAATGATATGCCTTTCGATCAGACTGTTGCCAGTCTTGGAATGGAATTTGGTTCTCTGCCTCTTGCCTGTGTTCTCTCTGTCAACATATGACCCCATGACTGCTTTCAGATGGTCCGACTATGAATTTGCATCTGACAATGGCCTTGATCTCAGTGTGGGAAACAACACTTGATGGAGAACAGACCATGCACGGTTCCGTGCCCTGCTTCCCCTCAGCCCACAGAGTTCTCACATTTCCTCTGCTCAATAATCGGCTGGCTGGGGACCTTTTGTGATTCAATTCATTAATTTGTGGTGGCTCAAAGCTGTAACATAAGTCTCCAAAGGGGCCCTCTGCATCTCAGCTTTATTAAATGGAAACCTTCCCCTGGCATTTCTCTTGGGCACTTCTCCAGGTATGGATGAGAGGGACAAAGGGAAAGAAGAGAGGACTTGGGGCTTAAATGCCAGCAATCCAATTAAAGGAATGTTTAACCTTTGTAAATAAAGGCCTCGCTCAGCCTGCTTCTCAGGTGGGGGGAAGAAAATTAACTGATTTAGTACGAAGCCCCATACTGGGAGGAGAGGACTGGTGTTTATAACATTCTTCCTGGCAGAGGGAGCTCAGCCTGCTGTTTAAAATTACTCTCTCTAGAAGGCCAACTGGCAGCAGATGGGCGAAAACATGCAGCGCAATGAGCCACCTCCTCAGGTGCCCTCCCTAGTGAAGGGGACTGTTTGCCGGAGCATTTGGTTCAAAAGAGCCATTGGTGGGTCCTGTCCAGCTGCTTAGCTTCCAAAAGAACATGAGAAATAAAATTTAGTGTAGAAGAGCAAGCAGTAGGAAAATGAGCAGAACATCGAGTTGTATGTTTAACAAACCCTTAGATGGGGAAGACCTCCTTGGTTTAGGAGTAGTGTAAGAAAGCACAAAAGGGATCACAAAGATGTATTTGTACATAAAAAGCATTTAATAGCAAATAAACGACTTGCCACAAATATGACATTAGAAGCCTGCTGTTATTCCATGTAATTAGTTCATTCGTTTAACATTTATTGGGCTGGCTGCTGGAGACATAGAGATCAAAGGCTCAACCATCCTAGGTGCCCCACCACAGTGGGAGACAGAATTCATCACCCTTGTTTCTGCCTGCGTATTCACCTACAATTGTGGTACGACAAGGGGGCTTCTGTATCCCTATTTGTATATGCCAATAAGAAAAGCCCAAGGGCATTATCAGGTAAGCAGACGAAAGAGGAAACGTATTTGGTTAGAAAATAGTGTGTAAAGGCCAGGTGCAGTGGTTCACGCCTGTAATCACAGCACTTTGGAGGCTGAGGCGGGTGGATTGCCTGAGCTCACAGGTTCAAGATCAACCTGAGCCAGAGGGAGACCTCGTCTCTAAAAAAGAGCTGGGTGTTGTGGTGGGTGCCTATAATCCCAGCTACTTAGAAGGCTGAGGCAAGAAAATCGCTTACGTCCAGTAGTTTGCAGTTGCTGTGAGCTGTGACGCCACAGCACTCTACTGAGAGAGACAAGTAAGACTCTGTCTCAAAAAAAAAAAAAGGACAATAGTATATGAAAATTCTCAATCTTGTTAATAGTGATTGAAATACAGATTAAATGAAGTAATTTTATGGTACTATTAAGTTAGCTAACTTATTTTTTAAGTGGTAAAACTCAAAGCTAGCACAACTGTAGAGAAATAAATACACAACACAAGGTCTTCAAGTACTATTTTGGCAACATTCACCAACAGTCTTTATAATGTTCATATGATTTGATAATAATTGCACTTCTAGAAACTTATGTAAAGAAATAAAATTGTAAAACATGCATTTTTATATTTTATATATAAAATATTCTTATATATAAGAATATTCATGGCACATATATTCTCCTGGGGGATGAAAAGCAATTTTAATGTCCAAGAAGACCGATTAAATTAATCCATATCTGTATAGTAGTTTACTTGTTTATTTTGAACAATAATCATAATATGACTTTGAGAAATAGTTAATGACAATAGATATACTCATGATATAATAGTAAGTGAAAAATGTATACAAATTATGGAGAGGTCAAAGACTGAAAAATAAAAGATTATTTTGCAACATGAAATGAAAGGAAATGGAGTCTAGGTTCTGTGTGGGCAATGTTGGCCTTTATTCCATCCAGGTGTGGGTGAGCTGAGCTCGAGAAGGAAGTCAGCGTGTGGGTTAAGATGGATAGGGATTTTTTTTTTTTTTTTTTTAGAGACAGAGTCTAACTCTATCGCCCTCGGTAGAGTGCCCTGGAGTCACAGCTCACAGCAACCTCCAGGTCTTGGGCTTTGGGGATTCTCTTGCCTCAGCCTCCCAAGTAGCTGGGACCACAGGCACCCGCCATAACGCCCGGCTAATTTTTGATGCATTTCAGCTGGGGCTGGGTTTGAACCCGCAGCCCTCGGTATATGGGGCCGGCGCCCTACTCCCTGAGCCACAGGCGCCGCCCAGGGTGGAGGGGTTGGCATGTTTCTTCTTTCATGGGTGGGACAGTGTATTTGGGTGGTCCCTCCATTTGACTCTATCAATTATATATGCGTAATATAATCTCAATTTGGTGACAGAGTCAAAAAACAAACATTTATTTATCTAATCAAAAGTATTCATTGGATTAGTTTGAAAAATTCTCTGACTATAACAACACATCGATTTTAAATATAATATGCAATATGTAATATACTTATTCAAAATAATATATTGTAAATAACATACAGCTCAATGAAATTCACATCTGAATTTTAGAATGTTAACATGTTATAAGAACAGAACAATGTATATTTTGGGGTAACAGGGCATTGTGTGGCTTAGGAAAGGAGAAGAAGGATATTTTGCAGAACGTTGGTTTTCTGTGGCTGAGGTCAGGTGTATGTACTCTGCCCAATAGAGATGAAATTTGTGGAGTTTTCCCCTTTCTAGAGTGAGATGTCAGTTGCATAGGATGCTGTGGGCACCTTGGTTTCAGTTTGTAATTTTCCTTTAGAGAGATTCCCTCGGACTTCCTACAGGGGCTTCCTCCTGAGGCATGGGGGTGGAGGGCACTAGAGAAGGAAAGTTACATTCAGGACTTGGGTTTTGAGGGCGAGAAGGAAAGCTGTGGAGGCACCAGCATGGAGCCCCTGGCAATAAGATGGACATTGTGTCTGAGTCTGTAGAACCAATCCACCCCCAGCATCCTGGGGATGTCGGCACCCTGACAGTGGTAGTGTGTGGGAGCCAGGGAAGTGGGCACAGGAGGCTGTGACTGTGGGCAGCCACATTCAGGGCCCTTGACTGAGATCTGACACAGAGGATGGGCTCTTTCTTCCTTGTGAAGCCACAGCAGTTGGTTGGCTTCAGCAGCAGGTGGTGGAACTGAGACTCTTCCAGCCATCAGCCATCCTCTTTTTGGTACTGTGCAGGGTGCCACCAGTTCTGACATGTGGATGCCAAGACAGGAGTAGCTGACACTCCAGCATACATTCCTCCTGGGTACAGAAGTCCAATTGTCCCATTGTGCACTGTTTGAGCCCCCAGCATTTTTGGATAATTTCGAGAGACAAAGATGACATGAGGTGTCCTGCTAGTAAGTCATGAAGAGGCTTGTTAATACTCAGAAAAATAAAAGTGCTGAGACCAACCTTATGCATCGGACAGTTGCTATTACATCCATTGTTCTACCATAAACATATAGTATTTTCTAAAGTGGAAAAGGAGAAAACTTTAAGCAACATCAACCTCCTCTCCAAGGTTAAGCAACATGTGTGGCTGTCCCATGAAAAATGAGGAAGGGAACTGGATTTAAACCCATCTGGCCTCACGGGTAACCAGGGGCGTGTGTGCGGGCCCTTCAGAGAGAGACAGGTGCCAAAGTTCCATGCCCCGCGGGCCCTTCCCTCTAACTGGCTGAGAGCCTGTATGGCATGTCAGCCCCTCTGTACATGCTCCCTGCAGCTTCCCCCTGGGCCTCAGTGGCACATCGGCAGCCTCTGGCTTGCTTGGCAGGCCTGTCAGTCACCTCTTTCTACCTCAAGATACAGAGCCAGAGTGTTTCTGACATCGATGGGCTGTCCATGAGCTTCTGGAGAGCTTTGAGCGGAAAAATCTTAATCCCAAAGCAACACACACCCTTCTGGACCCCAGGCACTGAATAAATCAGTGGCGATCTCAAACTCCATAATTCTAACAGAGCCATCTTTGATGGCTGCACCAATTTACTCTCTCATGGGTAAGCGACCAGCTGTAATTGATGAGGAAACTGACAGCTCTTTGTCTTCCTCCACTACATTTGTCATTTGGCAGCTGGCTTACTCTTTATCTATTCCCTGTGACTCTGACACTCTCTAGCTCTCTCTCTCTTTCCTTGGGCACTTGTGGAGCAGATGTATCTCCTCCTCTCCCTAAAGACACAATCTATAAAGCCATAACATGTTTTTAATGCAATTCAGCTTTTTGAAAAATGCATAATTGGAGAGTTGCAAAATAATTAGTTTATTATAGTGGGCTTGCACAAATGAACTCGCATCTCATTTATGAGCCATTAGATCCCATGTTCTACGAGGCTGATTGCTATTAATGCCACCAGCATATAATTTAGCATGCTTTATTAAAATGTGTCATCAATGAGCCTCTCTGGCTTCCAGCTCCCATGACTGGGGTAAGGCTGGGTTGTGGGCCTGAGAATTCTTCCTGTGGATAGGCCTCCAGCTTTTGCTACCATTGTCCTCTCCCCATCCCATATGGTTTGAGAGTCACATTGTGAGGCTCCCCGATCCCTGAGAGCACCTGACATTTGTTCCATTGCTTTCCGGAGAAGTTAAGCAAAAGAAATAACCAAGTACTGGCACAGGAGGAAGTAAGAAATGAATAAAATCTAAAACACAAAATAAGTGATACAGCCCAGTAATGTACGGCCCTTGTTTGAAGAGGTAAGAACAATTAACTCCTTTATAGGCACAGACTTGGTTTTTTTTTTTTTTTTTCAGATAATATAATTTTAAGCAGAATATTTATTGTGTATCTTCTACATACCTCTGCAAGTGCCTGTATGGGGCATAGAGGGTGAAAGAATAAGGCACTTTTTCCTACTTGGAGAACCGATGGTTTAATGTGGGAAAAGGGAAAGAATGAATGAAACTTGGTACAAGAGATTAAGAATAATGGCTCTGTAGTGAAAGCCTACACATGGGATTGACTGGGGTCTGCTGCAGGCCTGGGACTGTAGAGGGCTGTGCTCAGGGGAGGCAAAAAGTCTGGGAGTAGGCAGTAGAGAAGACAGCTCCTCAGTACTCCCTTTGCAACATGGATGGCTGCCCAGGGTGAAGGTCGGGAGACAGGCTGTCACCTGATAGTTGCTGGAAGGGGCAGTGGGCTTCAGCAGGGTCTGTGTACTGGAGTCTAACATGTGCATGGCCTGCACAACTCAGCCACGGCCCAGAGACGCTGGGCAGAGCCAGGAAACCACTTGCCTTTCTCCCTGTGGGGCTGTCATTTAGGGGATGGCAGGGAAGTAGCAGGGAGGCAGAACCTGGGGGCTTGACACACAGAACGAGATGGTAACTCTGCCTTCTTTCTTTATAGGCTTGTCACTGAAGAATGAGAGGGTTTTATTCCCCTTTTTCTTTTAAGAGGGCATTTTAGGCTTTGTAATTTGTTTACTTCAGAGACGAGGTAAGAGGCTTTTTTTTTGCAGTTTTGGCCAGGGCTGGGTTTGAACCTGCCACCTGAGAAGCAAGGATCATAGAAGAAAACAGCTGGATTGTCCCAAGAGGGAAGTATAAATGAGGGGGGCCCTGAACTTGGGAGCAAGTGATTTCTGAAGCTGGTGAAGGATGCAGAGGTGGTGGCTCTCACTTAGAGCATCATGTGGTCTGCTGTCACGTGACACCCCAAACTGGGCAGCGTCCCTGAGAGGGCTGGCACAGGGCTCTTAGGGCCTGAATCCTAAACAGCATGGTCATGGCAACTTCTAGGAAAGACTTATAAAGGGTGACCTGGTGAGCTCTTCCTGGAATGTATGGATGGTTTCAGCTTCCCCACCCCAGGACTTTGGTCTGACCCTGTGGACGAGAAGGGGGCTATTGAGAGCTAATATCTATATCTAAGCACTCTTCCCAAGGGTCTTTAAAGTCCAACTTAATTTCACTGGGAAGTGAAAACAGCCTAGTGGCTTTTGCTCCTGAGCATTGTAGAGTAGACTCTGTGAGGTAGACAGAGTGATCCTTGGAAGGAAAAACGCTCATCAGAATCTAGGGGGAGGTAGCATTTTGCAAGACTGACTGGGGAAAACCTCGATAGCCCACGGCACCACAGAGGAAGACCTATGACATTTAATGTCACAGAACTAAAACACTTTAAACTTCACCAAGAGATTTTTTTTATAGCCTCCTTACTTCTAAGTAATAACAACTGTTTTGTGAAAAAGCAATTCATTAAGCAATGGGCTATGTTAAGTAATGCCAAACGGGAAGATAATGAGGAGGAAGAAGAAGAGAAAGGGGGAGCAGGAGGAGGAGGAGAAAGGGGAGGGGAAGAGGCAGAAAAAGGAGAAGGAGAAGAGAGAGAGAGGGCCACTGAATATCCTTGGCTATGTCAGTGTAACCAGTGACACTATAACCAGCGCTTTGCAATTTGGGGTACACAAATAATTCTGAAAGCCTATTTTTAATGTCTGTGATATAAAATATTGGGATGGTACTAAATCTTTACTCCCACTGAAATCCCACACAGAGGCACAGGATATAGGCTGCTTGGGTGGAAGAGCTGTGTGTGCGTGCAAAGACCTCATCTTTATTCTGAGGCCAGATGGAGCAGCTCTGCACGCCCAGGGATCCTCTCTGTCTGCATGCTCTCTTGGCACTGTGTGGATGCTCTCTAGAAGGCATCTGGGAACGAGAGAAGAGCAGATAGAGGAATACGGTGCTGAGCCCCGGCTAACGGGAGTGCTGCCTGGAGATTAGGATTCGCCCAGCTGGCCCAGAGTCAAAGTGTGGGAGTGACAGAAACAAAGTCCAGACTCCACAGTGACATCAGCTGGGAAGTCCCACCAGATGAGATCCAGAGTAACTGACATATGTTTGACTGGTCTGCCAATATCCCTTCCTAGAGGGGAGGAAAAGCAAGAAGAGGACGTTGCCACTCTGGGCTTGACTCCAACCAACAGAGCAGACTTGGTGAAGTGGAGGCGACTGGAGTCTGGAGAATAAATGAGCAGAGCGCTATTGCAGTCATGATGGGGAAGCCTGTCTCCAAGGACAGGGGCTGTGTCTGCCCTCCTGGGTGGACAACAAAAGGCTCAGAAGAGGGAAGGACACCAGTCTAGAAGGTGGAGTGGGTTGGTAAGGGGCCCCCGGCACCGAATGCACCATTTTATGGACCCTAAAGACTTAGGAGGTGGGAGGTTCACGAGGAGACTGTCAGCTGAGCTCAGGTATAAATACTGCACATGCAGAAGGGGGAATGAGGACACACGGCCCAGAAAGGATCTGCAAGAGAAGCATCAGGAAAGCCAATAAAGCCCCATACGTCGAGCTGCCAACGCGCTGAGAAAAATGAAACAGGATTTTCTGCGGGTAATTAGAGCAGCTGAAGGGTCAAATGCACACAGAGCCCCTGCTTCTGCTGACGGGGTGATGAAGACAGATGGGTGATACGGTGATCCCTGTTTGATTTCTGTCTCCTCCATCTAGAAGAATGAATTCTGGACTGAAAACAGGAACTTGGGCATTGCCAAGGAATAACTTCAGGGTCCTTATGGAGGTAAAGCCAGATTCTGTGTGTTTGAGGCATTTCAACCAGAAGATGGCAGGGGGTCAAGGGCAGAGGGTTAGGACTGAGCCTTTGCAGTCTGGCGATCCTGGAGGAGTCCTCGGTGTTCTCCCTGCCTCCGTCTCCTCCTGTAAAATGGAGATAATAATCTACATTGGTGGTTCTCACAGTTTGGCCCCTAGATGTCAGCGTCAGAATCTCAGGGGAACTTGGCACAAATGCAAATTCTCAGGTCCCTATCTGTGCCCTACAGAATCAGGGGATCTGAGGAAAGAGCCCAGCAAGGTGTGTTGACAGGCCCTCCTGAGCTTCGGATGCCCACTCTGGTTCAAGAACCTTGGTCTTCATCACTCAGATGTTAGGCTGCTTAAACAGGGATGGTGCAGGAAAGGGCTCTTGCAAATTATAAACCATCTTGAAATGATTTGCTTTTAGTACATGAGTTCAAATATCCTGGCTTAGACCAATTGCATCCCCCAAAGCTGGATGAAGCTGCAAATGAGATCACCAAAGCCCTGCAGCTGGCGGAGTTCCTTCAGAGAAGGGAAAGTGGGTTGGATATTTTCTAGGATAACCAGATGGCAAGGCCGCAGGAGGAGGCTCTAAGGAACAGTCGGAATTACCAGGCTAGTTCTCTTCCTCTCCGATAGTCTTCCCCCAAGCACCTTCCTCCTTTCATTTAGGCAGAGTAATAAATATAATTGGAAATGCATAGAGCTCCTACATGCAGGAAAGCATAAATTATTCCTCCAGCACCAGAGCACTAATTTGTAACATAGATTAAATTTGGCCGTGGACTGGGGAGGGATTGCACCTTTAAGATTTGCCATATCATTTAGGGAACTCACTCCCTGTATGTATTAGGACAGATTAGAATGTGTCAGTATTAATACTGGGCATTTCCCTGTTGTCACATGTTGTGAGAGGAACAATTATTTCACGTCTGAGTAAAAATCTTACTTGGAGGCTAAAGTTAATGTAGCATGTGGGACTGTGGAAGCAGGGCTTGGAACGTCTTGTGAACAGAGGCAATTGCCCATTACGGCGCTGGTTAACATATTTCTTCCACTTCATCTGTTTTACTGTGTATGAGACGATTATTGTTTTGCTTAGAAGAGGCTCCAGCCCGTCTGAACGCGGAACAACGTAACACAGACTCACAGTTCAAAGGTTAAAAGAGAATTGATCTGTGAGCTTTCACCAATCCCTTGCTCTGCTCTCTGCTCTCTGAAGGATAAATCCCCTTTTCAGATAAATCCAGATTGCTTTTTCAATAGATTGGCTTTGGCCTCCCTTGCTGAATGGTACTTTGACATAACCTGGATGGCCTCCCTGTAGCTAAGAAGAAATCATTTCTAACATCTGAGGTTAATTCGCTAAATGAAGCGTTGGATTTTCTTTCATGGAAGCAAGAAAAATTGTTTGGATGAGGTTAGAAGAGGCAAGGCAAGCTCAGAGGGTGTTCCCTGGGGCTCTACCCTTGTAAGAACCTCTATTGGACCTTTATGTAGGGATAAATGAATTAAAAAATTTTAGAAAAGCCCTCATTCTGCATTGCCTTGTGCATTTCGGGTGATGGTGAGATTCACAGAAGGGCTGGAATTAGCCCCATTTGGCAAATGAATAGAAAGGCTTGGATTGCTAGGTATGTTGCCACTTAACCACACATCGAGTTACTCCTTATAAGGAGGGGCTGTGGCCTCTTTGGTCTCTGAATCCAAGTGCTTGCAGAAGCAAAGAGGAAAAAAGATCTGTGATAAAATGGATCACATTATCCCTGTGTAAGGAATCCCAGGCTCTTGAACAAGGTGTTGCACCTGTCTTCAGGCCCCAGGTTCCCTACAGTCGTCATGTTCTTTAGCAAACATTTTACCTGGGGAAAGTTCTCTTGGAAGGCTTTCCCAGAAGCAAGGACTAATTGAATTAATTGAACTTGTCATCCTGCGTTATGGGGTTAGGTCCCTGAGGATTGGGAGGGAGAAGAGCTGAGAGAACAGGAGAGAAGGTCACAGGTTGGGCATTCTCAGGGCTCCCAGGACTGAGAGGTCTGCAGTGGGCAGCCTGGCCTAGGAGCAGCCCGAAGACCCTTGACATACAGGGCTGTCTAATTTGTATGCAATGGGGTGGCACCTAAGAGTCAGAAGTGTCTCATCAGGAAATTCCTGAGAATGAGGCTCTGGTGGAAAAAGAGGGTAAGAAGAGAACAGGTGACCGAACTCAAGAAGATAAGAGAAAAGAGATGCCTTTGGGCTTATTAATAACCACCAAATGCAAGTTCAAGCAATTAGAAAATGAAAATCTATCAGACTTGTCTGTCAGCAGTCTTGAGTCCTTTGTTTGTTTCCTGTAATCTACAGAAAGTTGAATTGTGTCCCCCATTAAAATTTATATGTTGAAGTGGTCACCTCCAATATCTCAGAATGTGATCTTATTTGGAAATAGGGTCTTTACAGAGATTATTAGGTTAAAACAAGATAATTAGGGTGAGTCCTACTCCAGTACAATATGGCTGGTGGCCTTACATAAAGAGGGAATTTGGACACAGACTCATAAGGGGTGGGGACAAGCTAAGACATGCCAGAAGGAGATAGCACCTGCAAGCCTGGGGTGAGGCCTCGGAAGGATCCAACCTCCCACACTTTGCTCTTGGATTTTTGACATCCAGAACCGTGAGATGTTAGATAAATTTCTGTTGTTCATACCACCGAGTATGTGGCTCTTTGTTACGGTAGCTGTAGACAACCAAAGATGTCAAAATAAAAATGGCTGCTGGGACACACACTAACTTTGAACACATTACACTAAGTGCAAGAAGATGACATGAAAGGTTACATATTGTGTGTCTCCATTTATGTGGAGAATCCAGAATGTGCAAATCCATGGAGAAGGAGGTAAAGGGCTATGACTGTTAGATGCGAGGGCTCTGCTGATTTAAGGGAACAAAAACCCGCCTGACTGCTTCCTTGCTGTGTAGATGGTTCTCCACAGACAACTTTCTTCATTTCTCTCTTCTTTCTCTCTCCCTTTTTTTCTTTCTTGTCCAAGACTGTTGCTAAGGCTAGAGTGCTGAGACATCATCACAGCTCATAGCAACCTCAAACTCCCAGACTTACGTGATCCTCTTGCCTCAGCCTCCCAGGTAGCTGGGACTACAGGCACAGGCCACAACACCCAGCTATTTTTAGAGTTGGGGTCTTTCTCTGGGTTAGGCTGGTCTTGAACCTGTGAGCTCAGGCAATCTACCTACCTTGGCCTCCCAGAGTGCTAGGATTATAGGCGTGAGCTACCATGCCCAGCCTCCATGATTGTTTCCTCTAGGATGGTGTGAATGCAATATGCACGCGGTAGGAGCCACACTTTGACTTTTGAATTTTGATTCAAAATTATTTGTAATAGCTTCATTATAAAAAAGTGTTGCCTTCAATGGGTTTACCCAGGTAATTTAAGTGTGCCGAACAGGTTTAAGGTAGGCTAGGTAGGCTAAGCTATGAATCTCAGTAGGTTAGATGTATTAAATGCACATTCAAATTAGTATATTTTCAATTTACGATACACTCATGCAGATGCACAGCGTAATTTGAGGAGCAGCTGCAGTTGTGCTGGACCTCACATAAGGACCCCCCCCTGCCCGACACCCTCTTCATTGTCTGGAGGAATCTCTGTGGCAGATGTGTGTCTTGGGCTGCCTTGACATTTTTTTGAGTATCCTTCCTATATTGGGAATTTCTAAGCTTTTAGGTCTTGTCTCCTCAAGAGGGGAGCCAGGAACTCTTTTGGGGGTCTCTTGTCAACTGGGACACAGTGATGTAGATTACAGGCGACTGCCAGAGAGTGATTCAAAAGGCAGCGACCAGAGGAAGGAGGTCCTCTGCAGCATATACTGCTGGTGAAGATGGGAAAGAGTGGACATGCAGCATTCAGGGTGTCTGGACAGAGCCTGCAATTGGGGCCCTGCACCCCACCATGGAGGAGCACTTCTAGAACCTAGCGCGGCCTGAGTTCCTGCTGTGGGGACTCCGGCCTGGCTTCGTGATCCCTTGGATCCCTTGGGATGATTCTCAGGCTGCTTCCGTTCTGAACACAGTGGGCTTTGGCCAGTTAGAACCTTGACAGAGACAGCCCACCAACCCACTGCTGGACAGCTACTGGCCTCGAAGGCAGGGTCATACCAAGAACGTCAGCCTCTGAGGGCTCCAGCCTGGCCCCCGAGTGGTCTGCTGTTGGGCCGTTTGCAGGGAAGATGGCGTCCTGTCCATCGAAGAGAACATCCGTGTGATCCATCCAGGCAACCAACCCATTGCCTTTCTACTACATTTTTTTCTGACTTTCTTCCTGCTTTCAGATTATCTTGATGTCAGACTCCACCTGGACCTTGCCTCCTAGGTGGGACAGAATTGATCCCCTGGAATAGGAATGGTAGATACATTCCATTCATGCCATGAAATGTCACCTTAATTGAGCAGAAAGTGTCATCCTTCTGTGCCTGGGTATTTTCTCAAGGTCCTGCTCGCCACTCTGCTCCTAGCATCAACCTCTCATAGTTGGGAGCCAGCACAAGATTTGCCATCTCTGCCTGACTGACCGCCTTACCTTCAACACGGACAGGTTATGGTGGGGAGGGAGGAGAGTCTAATGGAGCAGAACCTCCATCCACTCTTTGGACCATGACTCCAGAATTTCTCACCATTCTCATTTTAGCAGTAACAACACAGAATCTTAGGCAAGCTGAATTTGTAAAGAAAGCATGTGTTCTGTGGGATCTAAAGTGCTTATCAGGGGAGAGAAGTAAGGCAGAGAAGGAGCCAGTCGAGGGGGTTTGCCTAGTACCAGGAGCTCCTTACAGAAGCCAGGATGGGTCTGAGAGGGCCGCACTGGATGACATATTTGGGAAGAGCCCAAAATTCAACTTAAGGACTTGTTGTTTTGGGATGCCATGAGCTAGTTGGACTCTTTCCTGTCCTCTGTTCCAGCACTTAATTTGGAAGCCTTGGCCTCATTTTTTCTGACACAGAGAGATCCCAGGGGCCATCAGCCAGTATTCCCCAGTCTGGGCACTGTCTAACTGGGGCAGGACAACCTTCCATTACTTGTTGCTGAACAATTAGCATCCTTGGCTCCTTCAATGCCCTTAGGGCTCCTTTTACCTTCTCCAAAGTAACAATTCAAACCATCCTCACACATTTCCAGATGTCTCTGTCTGAGGCTAACTCACAGGAGGAAATTGAGTGGATGAAGCAAAGAGAAGTGCCTGAACTCACACGTGCAGAGTTAAGGGAGGAATAAGGTCCAGATGTTCTTAATCCAGAGCTCTTTTCATAGACAACTCTGTGTGTGTGTGTGTGTTCATGTGCTCACCTGTGTGTGTAAGGGGACATATATGTATGCATGATCCAACACACAGTGTCAGACTGAGAAACCCAAGCACTTTGCAAAAAGTCAGGCTGTCTGCAAAAGGATGAAGGTCACACCTTACACCATAAGATTAGAATCTCACAGACACCTGAGCTCACTCACTCCCAGGGCGATTTTCCCTTCTTTATGTACATTTAGTTTATATGACAGCTAGGGACATTTTTTACTGGAAAATGGCTTTGTTATCATCTTTGGATCCACAGCAGTGGCAGCTGTTTTCCATCAGGACACACACATACTCAAGTCAGTGTCTCTCTGGCACATAAGGGACATTGAAGTTTCAGCTTCCAAGCCTTTGTCTAAACTTTGGAGGATGACAAGAGTATGCAGAAGCAGGGGCTGGGCCCTATGATGAAACTCTATGGGATTATCTGTCTGGAAAATCCTCTTGGGAAATAACCACTGTCTTCCATCCCTAAAGAAGCTGCCACATTCTGCCATAATATTGTTCATATCCCTGACACACTGACACACACACGTGCACACATGTACACAGCCTATTCGCTGGGCTGAGCACCCAACCCAAACAAGGTAATGATTTCCTTCCAAAACTTTAATATTTAGGGATTATTTTCACCTATGTTCCAACCATATCTAAAAATCGAGGTGACAGGGATTGCAAAGAAATGAAAAAGCAGAGAAAAGCAAGGACAAGAGGGACAGCCCAGTCTTTGGTTCTAGAGAATTCTGACGCCCATTTCCATCCTGTCTATTCCAACATTGGTTCATCCAACCAAATCATTGGATTGGCAGGCCAATAAATTCCTTCCTTTGCCTCAGCCAGTTCACACTGGGTTTCCCTCACTTGCAGTCAAGCTCTCCCTAAACTGACTGAGTTCTGTAGGCTGCACATCTCTATCTCCCTAGGTTCTACCTGGAGGGAGGTTGGCAATGAAGGTCCTTTAGGCCAAGCTTGGAGAGGTCAAGCAAGGGATGTAATGTTTCCACTGGAAGGGCAGTAGCAGCCCTCCAGCAGGCTGGGGCAATCTCCTGCACAATAGCTCACGGGTATGCAAACGCTGCTGCTCACCTTTCCCCTCAGCTTACAGATGCTCTAAAACTTTCTGGACCTCCCCTACCCTAGCCTTGAATGAGAGGCTCTGCACTCTTGGCTTAACCCACATGTACTCACAGACTGATGGGCTAGACAGACATACTCTTTTCACTTGAATGAACCTCAGAGCTCAGAGCCTTGCAATTTTACACAAGACAAATGCTTTCACTTTGTGAATGTGCCTGGACAGATCTTTTAGTGGACTCCACCTTGCTGTCCCCTCCAAGTATTTGTCCTACCCTTCTTTGTCCATGTATTTATCTGCTAAATGGTTACTCAGTACTGGGCTTGGCCCTGGGGTGCATTTAGCAACGGTGAATCAAGGTACAAGGGCTTGGGAAGTCAGACAAGTATGAGATAGAACACTCTGCCTCTGCCTTTTAGGAGTTTTGATAACTTGAGCAAGGCACTTTGTGTCTTTGAGTTATAGTTTCCTAATCTGCAAAATGGAGATAAAAATGCCTCGCTTACAGTTACATTTCAAGGGTTCAATTAAACCTGGCATGCCACCATGGCACAGACACCTAGAATGTCACCCTTCCACCATATTTATCTTTCCTGGAGTCTTAACTTTCTCTTCTATAAACCAGGGGTGATAAGACCTAGTTTGTAGTGTCATGACGGAATTTACCCAGAACACTGCAGGCAAAGCACTCAAAAACAGTGGGGAGCACATTCTCAAGTGTGTGATGTGAGCCCTTTCCTGTTATCCAGAAGGCCTAGACCTTCCACCTCTTTTACTTCCCAAATCCTGGCATTTTGGCTGGTCCTTTGGCCAGATAGTGTGCATCACCCAAATGGTGTCTCCTCCCTCTCCTTCTGTCCAAGAACATTCTTGATAAACCCTTTGCATGTGGAGAAAGACTATCTAGCCTTTCAATAAATAATCCCTTGAGAAAAGCACCAGAAAACTGTCCTTGGCAGAGGTGCTCAGATTGATTTAAGGACTGATCTTGGCTGAGAACCACCATGTTAAATGTAGCAGGACCTCTCCTGGAGACATTTAATACTTAATGTATCCTATACACCCTTCTGGTACTACTAAATATTTTAACTTTACCACCAGATGAACAGGAAGTGTCAGTGATGGGCTGAAGAGAAAATCCCCAGAAAGATTTTTTTTTTTGCCATTAAGATTTGCTAAGTCCAGCTAGCCCTGGGCTCAGTCCTGACGAGGGCAGAGGTAGCATTTCTAAAGGTGAACTTTTCACCAGATATGGCTAATGTGTCGGAGCCATGTTTATCACTGATTTGTGAGTGTGAATGATTTGAAGGTAACACAGCTTTTACATAAACTCTCCAATTAAAAGTACGGGATATTCTACAAAGTGGCAAATGCCCTCCTGGCTTAGCAAAGGATGGTAACTCTAAAACTGTTATTTGCACAAGTCAAATGAAGCTAAGAGTACATAAAATAAAGCATTGCTAAAACAAAATGGTTAATAAATTTAGACACATTACTGAAAAGGTAAGTTTGGAAACTGATTGGAATAGATAATTTTAATTAATCTCATTGAATCAAAATCAATATTGAGTATTGTGCAGCTTATCAGAAGTATATCTTTCTCCTTCTGTTAATATTTGGATCATTTCTGGCATAACTTCTAGGGTCCTGGTGGAAGAGGAGGGAGGTCTGGATAGATCACTCTTTGCTCTTGCAGAAGGCAATTTATCAGTCCTAAACTCTAGGAAGGCCATATTTTATTTCCTTAAAATGATCTCTCCAGAGATGTATTGTAAAACCGCGCTAACCTTATTCTGCACCAACCTCCACCTGGGGATGGAAGCTGAGAACCCCAGTTGTGGTCTGAAGTTATTAGAAGCATTACTTCTAATAATTCTCTTAGTATTACATACCATCTGTGATGGTTAATTTTATGTTTCAACTTGGCTAGACCCCATGCTACTCAGATATTTGGTCTATTTAGATGTTTCTGTGAAGATAACATTCTGCGAAGGTTAGCATTTAGCTGATAGGTTTTGAGCAAAACAGATTGCCCTCTATAATACGAATGGGTCTTGCTCAGCCAGTTGAAAACCTTCAGATAAAAACTGACTCCCCCCGAGGAAGAGGGAATTCTGTCAGTGACTGCTTTCAGATTCAGATTGCAATACCAAATCTTCTCTGAGACTCCAGCCTGCCAGCCCACACTGTAGATTTTGAACTTTCTAGCCTCTAGAAAGTGGACAATTCCTTAAAATCTTTCTCTCTCTCTCTCTTTCTTCCCCCATACGTATATTTATGTATATGTGCATGTATGAATAAATGAATGAATGAATGAAAGAAAGAGAACCTCTTTTTTTTCTGTTTCTTTGGAGATCCTGACTAGTATACTACTTAAGATTTTGGAGCCACTCGTCCCATTGGACTGTCTCAAGGGAGGTTCATGAGGTGCCACTTCTTAAAACCATCAGCTGGGAGACTGAGACCTCTTTCAGTCAAAAGAGAGATGTCAGTAACACCTGGGTCAAAGGCTTCCTTAGTTGTCTTGAGTGGGAAGGAGCTGATTGCTCTCAAACCTATAGGACACTCCAGATTCTTCCCTTGAGTGTGACTCGGTCCCCTGAGGTCAGTTATCTCTCCTGGCATTGCCCAGAGAACACTGCACCAAATAGCTCAGATCAGGCTTTGGCCAACGAGAGCCCGTGGGACCAAATTCAGCTTACCATCTGTTTTTGTATGCCAAGGAGCAAAATATGACTTTTACATTTCAAATGATTGCATAAAATCAGAAGAATAGTGTTTTATGACATGTAATATTACATCAAATTCAAATTTCAGTGTTCATAAGCAAGTTTTATTAGAACACAACCGCACCCACTGGCTTATATGTCATCTGTGGCTGTATTTTTTGATACAGTGGCAGAGTTGTGTAGTTACAACAATGTCTAGTCCATTTTTGCTGCTAGAATAGCACACTGGGTAATTTATAATTTGCAGAAAGTTTGGCTCATGGTTCTGGGCTGGGGAAGTCTGAGATTGAGGGGCCAGCATCTTGGAAGGAGAGGCTGCATTATCCCATGGCAGAAGGACAAAGAGAGGTAAGAAAGATAGTGCAAGAAATCAAACTCACAGCCTCACGCCTTTTTGTAACTGACATTAATCCATTATGAAGGTGGACCCTTTGTGACCTAAACTCCTCCTATTAGGCATAACTCCCAACACTGTTGCACTGGGGATTAAGTTTCCAACTCATGCTCTTAGAAGTCACATTCAAGTCATAGCAAACAGAGACTGCATGGTCTACAAATCTAAAATATTTCCTATCTGGTCTTCTACAAAATTATTTGTTTATACTTGCCTTAGATTTGCTGCTGCCTGTGAATGCCTAGATTTGGGAATGAGAGCTGTGTGGCTGAGAGGTAGGTATTTTAATAAGATCAGGATTTTTTAGGAAGGACGAAGAGGAGAACTGATGCCGTGTAGAAAATCAATGGTGTTCCCTACACATGAACAAGTCACCTCACTTCTCTGAAACTCAGTTTTCCTATCTGCAGATACAGGGTAGAGGGAAATATATTTGTGAGAAACTGTTGAGAATTAAGGAGAAGGCAAGTAGGCGTGACTGATTGACAGGATCATGGATGGGTGGATGGTTGAATGGATGGATGGATGTGTAGATAGGTAGATAGATGAATGGATGGGTGGCTGGCTGGCTGGATGGATGGATAGATGGATGGATGAAAAGGGAGTAGTTGCAAAGGTGAGGCTAAGGTGGTGAGCTAGTCTATATCATGTCAAAGAGTCCTGGCTTTATTCTGTAGCCATGTGGAAGCCTTCCAAATGTGTTCAGCAGGGAATGACAGATGACATTTGCACTTGAGAGAGATAACATGGCATTTTGTGGCTGGCTAGAGCAGAAAGGTCATTTGATCAGAAAGCAAAAGAAACAGAAATACCTTCTGGAAGGGAGCAGAAAAACAGACTGGGAAATCATCCCTTTAACTCTTCCTTTAACCTTTCCTCCTTGAGAAGGGAGAGACGGGAAGTGACAGCTCTGGGGGATGAGCTATGGGAGTATTAGTGAAGCACACTCAGAATTAATGGGGATGGAGAGCTGTGTGTTACACAGTCATCCTTGGGCTAGGAGGGTACAACTTGAGTTTGGGAGATTGTGGTACATAGAGACCTCAGGAGAGAACTTGGTGAACTCTAGCTCAGAGTCCATAGGTTCTGGTCCTGACACCACCACTAGTCTGCTATATGACCTTGTGCAAATAGATCTGCTTTTCTGTGTTATCATCTGTAAAACCACTATAAAAGAGAACTCTTTGCAATGAGACATAAAACATTAATGTACTGGCAGGCACAGATAGATTTTGGGAGATCTGAAGTTGAAACAACTGGGGATCCCTCGTTAAGAAAAAAATACAAAATTGGATGCACAAGTAAAAATTTATTTAGAAGCAGACAATAAATATAACAAAATATATACATTTTAAAAAGGCAACATTTGGTACATGTATACCATGGAATATTATGCAGCCTTAAAGAAAGATGGTGACTTTTCCTCTTTCATATTGACATGGATAGAGCTGGAACACATTCTCGTTAGCAAAGTATCTCAAGAATGGAAGAAAAAGTATTCAATGTATACAACCCTAATATGAAGCAAATTTATATCTTTCATGTGAAGGCTACAACTATTGCACAAGGAGACGGGGTAAGGGGAGAGGGAGGGAAGGGGAGGGAGAGGGTGGGGGGAGAGAGGATAAAGGGTGGGATCACACTTGAGGTGCATTTTTGAAGGGTCAGGAGAAACCTACTAAATGCAGAACACAAATGTTTTCACACAGTAAACGAGAAAATCTCATGAACGTTATGTCGAACAGGGGGATGAAAATATTTCAGGTTGTATGTGAGGCCCGCACACTGTACCCCATGATTGAACTAATGTACACAGCTATGATTCAATAAAAAGAAAAAAACTAGAAGTAGAAATTCCCCATACCAAGGAGGATAGAACTGACATGACTCTTACTGCTCCCGTGTATCCTACTTTGCCTGAATATTCACAGTGTACTAAATCTCTGCTTGAATAGTCTTTCTTCCCTACAAAAAACAGTTAAACAGTTTCCTTGTAAGAACCACCTAAAAATTCAGGACATAATGCCCAATTTACATATAATTCCTGAACAAAAACGAAGAATAGGGCCATAGTTTAAAAATTTCCAAAACCTAGGGAAGACCTTTGAAAGTTTGTGAAAAATATTTAATCTTAATTGAAACTTATGACCCAGGATACCTGACCTCTACCAACTAATACAACATATGTAGGTGAGACCTGGGGAGAGGCAAATGGATAAAAAGGACAAGAGTGGTATTTTTCATGAGAATGCTATCAAAGATCCAACAAGACCCACCCAGTCTACTTGTGGGCCAGGCAACCCTGAAAGATCACAAATGACCATTTTTTTTTAGTTTTTATTAAATCATAACAGTGTACATTAGTGCAATCATGGAGTAAAATGTGCTGGTTTCATATACAATCTGAAATATTTTTATCAAATTTGTTAACATGGCCTTCATGGCATTTTCTTACTTATTGTGGTAAGACAAGTATATTCTGCATTTAGGAAGTTTCACCTATACCCTTCTAAGTTGCACCATAGGTGTGATCCCACCAATTACCCTCCCTCCAACCATCCTACCCCCTCCCCTCCCCTCCCTTGACCCTTTCCCCATATTCTTGTGCTATAATTGGGTTATAGCATTCATATGAAAGCTATAGCTTAGATTCATAGTAGGGCTGAGTACATTGGATACTTTTTCTTCCATTCTTGAGATACTGTGCTAAGAAGAATATGTTCCAGCTCCATCCATGTAAACATGAAAGAGGTAAAGTCTCCATTGTTCTTTAAGGCTGCATAATATTCCATGGTGTACATATATAACAATTTATTGATACATTAGTGCGTCAATGGGCACTTAGGCTTCTTCCATGACTTAGCAATTATGAATTGGGCTGCAGTAAACATTCTGGTACAGATGTTTTTGTTAAAATGTGATGTTTGGTCTTCTGGGTATATACCTAGTAAAGGAATTATAGGGTCGAAATGAAGGTCTATTTTTAGATCTCTAAGTACTCTCCAAACATCCCTCCAAAATGAACGTGTGCGTTCCCACCAGCAGTGTAGAAGTGTTCCCTTGTCTCCACATCCACGTCAACATCTCTGGTTTTGGGATTTTGTCATGTGGGCTAATCTTACTGGAGTTAGGTGATATCTCAAAGTAGTTTTGATTTGCATTTCTCTGATGATTAAGGATGGTAAGCATTTTTTCACGTGTCTGTGGGCCATGCGCCTGTCTTCTTCAGAGAAGTTTCTCTTCAGGTCTTTCGCCCACCCTGAGATGGGATCACTTGTTCTTTTCTTGCTCATACGTTTGAGTTCTCTGTGGATTCTGGTTATTGAATCTTTCTCAGAGGCATAACCTGCAAATATGTTCTCCCATTCTGAGGGCTGTCTGCTTGCTTTACTTACAATGTTCTTGGCTGTGCAGAAGCTTCACGTCAGAATTCTACCAAACCTTTAAAGAAGAAATAGTACCTATATTACTCAACCTTTTCCAAAATATAGAAAAAGAAGGAATACTACCCAGCACATTCTATGAAGCAAACATCACCTTGATCCCTAAACCAGGGAGAGACCCAACAAGAAAAGAAAACTATAGACCAATATCACTAATGAATATCGATACAAAAATATTTAACAAAATACTAACAAACAGAATCCAACAAGACATCAAACAAATTATACACCACGACCAATGGGGCTTTATCGCAGGGTCTCAAGGCTGGTTC
>CAUYRH010009436.1:0-38302 GCA_963574655.1 Perodicticus potto | reverse complement strand
GCTGTACAGAAGCTTTTTAGTTTGATCAGGTCCCAGTAGTGTATTTTTGATACTGCTTCATTTGCCTGGGGAATCCTCCTCATAAAATATTCACCCAGGCCAATTCCTTCAAGAGTTTCCCCTGCACTTTCTTCTAATATTTTGATAGTTTCATGTCTTAAGTTCAAATCTTTAATCCAGTGAGAGTCTATCTTAGTTAATGGTGAGAGGTGTGGGTCCAGTTTTAGTCTTCTACAGGTCGCCATCCAGTTCACCCAGCACCATTTGTTAAATAGGGAGTCTTTTCCCCACTGAATGATTTTAATTGGCTTGCCAAAGATCAAGTAACAGTAAGTAGCTAGATTCATCTCTTGGTTCTCTATTCTGTTCCAAACATCTACCTCTCTGTTTTTGTGCCAGTACCATGCTGTTTTGATCACTATCAATTTATAGTAGAGTCTCAGGTCTGGTAGTGTGATTCCTCCTGCTTTGTTTTTATTTCTGAGTAATGTCTTGGCTATTAAAGTGATGCTGGATATTGTCAAAAGCTTTTTCTGCATCCATTGAGAGAATCATATAGTCTTTATTTTTTGATTTGTTTATATGTTGAATTACATTTATAGATTTACGTATATTGAGCCAGCCTTGAGACCCTGGGATAAAGCCCACTTGGTCATGGTGTATAATTTGTTTGATGTGTTGTTGGATTCTGTTTGTTGGTATCTTGTTAAATATTTTTGCATCAATATTCATTAGTGATATTGGTCTATAGTTTTCTTTTCTTGTTGGGTCTCCCCCTGGTTTAGGGATGAGGGTGATGTTTGCTTCATAGAATGTGTTGGGTAGTATTCCTTCTTTTTCTATATTTTGGAAGAGGTTTGGTAATATAGGTATTAGTTCTTCTTTAAAGGTTTGGTAGAATTCTGACGTGAAGCCATCTGGTCCCGGGCTTTTCTTTTTAGGGAGATTTTTTATAGTTGATGCCATTTCACAACTTGATATAGGCCTGTTCAACGTTTCCACTACATTGTGGCTGAATCTTGGTAGGTGGCGTGCTTCCAAGTATTGGTCGATTTCCTTCAGATTTTCATATTTATGAGAGTAAGGTTTCTTGTAATATTTGTTAAGAATTTTTTGAATTTCTGAGGGGTCTGTTGTTATTTCATCTTTACCATTTCTGATTGATGAAATTAGAGATTTTACTCTTTTTTTCCTGATTAGGTTAGCCAAAGGTTTATCTATTTTATTGACCTTTTCAAAAAAGCAACTTTTTGACTTATTGATCTGTTGTATAATTCTTTTGTTTTCAATTTCATTTAATTCTGCTCTAATTTTAGTTATTTCTTTTCTTCTGCTCGGTTTGGGGTTGGAATGTTCTGATTTCACTACTTCTAAATCTCATCATACCCTACGAATTCAGGGAGCCTGTTTTGCTGGCAGCAAGTCTCACAGATATCTGGATATAGAGAAGAGCCACAACAAAGGATTCCAATGATGTTGGTGTTTTCCTCATCAAGGGAGTGCCACCCTTTAGAGTACCTTGGAGGACATAATTAAGATGTGAATGAACAGTTAATGCATACTAAATCCCCTTCAGCATTTTAAGCTCCCCAAACCATTACAGATGATCTCACCAGAGTGGCACAATAGAAGGGTATTTATGGAAGATCTATAGACAGCAATATCCTCTACATAGTTACTACTTCTGTGAAAGGTCAACTGATAAGCTGCTGGTGGGAATGGGGCTGCTTTTGGTCAGTAACATAAACAATTAGGAATATAAGCTTGTTATGGAGTGAGGAGAGCGAGTGAAAGTTGAGACCTTCTGGGCACATCTGAGTCTGTCATTGTGTTTTACTATAATACTTTCTCATATTACTATGCTATTTCTCATATTACTATGCTATTCTCATAGTAATAGCTTCTGCCTTCCTTCTGCCTATAAATCTTGTAGAGTTCCTCTTTAGGCCAACTCTAACTTGGAACCATGTAGGGATGGAAATTCTAGGAAATATAGTTTTCTAGCCTTGGCCAAATTGACACAACACAGATGAACATATGACATGTTGTAAAATTCATTTGTTGTCATTTTTTCAATTTTATAGTCTTACGAAGCAGTATTTTTTCTCACTGTGAATCAAAGCTTGGGCATATGTTAAGTACGGGGAACTAATAATAGTAAATGCATAGTTTAAGTCTTTAATTACTTATCCCATTGTTTAATTCACTTTGAAATATATTACTTATTGTGGGATAATTAAAAAATCATATGCCATTGTAAGAAATACTACAAAAGCATCTCATATCCCCTTTACCTGGTTTGCCCTAGTGGTAACATCTTATGTGATTTTAGTACAGTGTCAGCTAATTGAGGGGAAATAGCAAGTATCCAGTGATATGGGGCCAAAGTCAAGCACAAACACAGTTTGGAAATAAGAACAGCCTAGTGTTATTTGTTATATGCATGAATTTCATGGCTAAACCAATCACAATAAAAGAGATTGAAGAGATATGAACATGGCTATGGTGACTACATTGACAAATTGGAATATTTACTGATAAATGAGTATTATGTCTTAGAAGCCATTGGAGAGTCTGTGCAGGGGAGACAAGACTTAATTTACATTTTATAGAGATTTGTCTGGCTGTTCTATAGAAACAACTGCTCTGTAATGCAAGGGAGGAGTAGGGAGTCCAGCTATGCTATTCAGTGGTCTAGCTGAGGACTGATGTTGGTTTTGAACAAGATAGAAGTTGTGGAGGTAATGAGAAGTGCTTGGATTAATCCTTTGATAGACTGAATGTGGTTTATGACTGAAAAAGAAGTGCCAAAGTTGACACCTACTTTAGCTTTTCCCCAAGCAATTATGTGAACAGTGTTGGTATATAGTGACTTTTCAAAGAACATATTCAGTTTAAAATGTCTGTTAGATATTCAACTGGAGATGTAAAGTAATAATTGCATATATAAAGCTGAAAATTTAGATGATACTTAGGGACAAGAGGGGTGAATTGGGGAGTTATTATATTTAAAACCGTGGGTTTGTATGAGATCTCTTAATAAGGAGAAGGATAATGATGTCCTGTCCAGTTAGGATAATGATGTCCTGGAGCAAACAACATTTAAAGGTGAAGAAGAAGGGGAGTCAGCAAAGGATACTGAAAAGAAGTGGTCACTGAAGTAGGAGAGACACTAATCCTAGAACCCAAATAAAGAAAAGTATTTCAAGGAGTGGGGATGATCAGTTGTGTCTGTTGTTGCTAAGGTGGAAACTGAGATTGACTATTGTATATGACAATATTATTGTCAAGTGCACTTGACAAAAGGAGACTTAGTGGGGTTATGGGGACTAAAATCTGACTGAAGAAGACTGAAAGAGAGAAATGGAGTTGAGGAAGTGGAAGCAACAACTTTAGTCAATGTGTTCAGGAAGCTTTTGAAGGGTTAACAGAGAACTAGGTTGGGAGCTGAAGAGATAATATGGGATGTAAGGAGCATTTTCTTCAATTTTCTTCTAAGGATAATAGTGTGGTTTGTTTATATGTTTTTAGAAATGATCAGTAGAGATCAGTAAATAGTGACAGAGACAAGAAGGACTAACTGCAGGTACAGAGACTCTTAGAGAGGAGCAGGGCAAACTTTGTGATGGGGGGAAGGAGACAGTATATGCACAGAAACAGGAAATTGGTGGATTTATTGTGAAAAGATGAACCTCTTTTTGATATTATTTTCTCAGTGAAATAGGAGGTGAAAATATCAACTGAGATTTAGAAAGTAGAGAAAGAAGGCATTAAATAAATACATTGGCGATTAAGAGTGAATTGATGATGGACATGAATTGCCTAGTGGCACTGAGGTCTGTTAAGATGTGTTGTATACATTTCAAGTTGTTTTTCTTCTGTTATGTTCACTCTGTGTAGAGTCATGACCTCACTCTTCTCCCTCCTCCTGATTTTCTGGAATTCCTCACTGATTAAATCCAACTAGAAGTCAGAGGTGAGAAGATTTGTTGGTGTGTCTATACAGTTCAATTTCTTAGGACCCGGTGTAGGAAGGAGAAGAGAACAAGCTGATTTGGAGGGATAAAGGAACATGCCTGCTACATTATCTTATTCAGAAAAGTAAATTTCACATAGAATAAAGACCTATATGTCAAAAATAAAACTTTAAAATCATTAGAGGATATGCAAGATTATCTTTAAATCTAATGGGTATGAAAATATGTATATATATATATATATATATATATATATATGTATTTGGCAAGATGAAACAAGAGTAAAATTAAAATTTTTAACAATAAAATACAAAATACTCAAAGACCAATGACAAATGATATTCACACACAAAAACGATACCTATCCAGGATGTATGAAGACAATTAATCAATAAAATTGGTCAAATAACCCACAGAAAATGTAAACCATTACACAATGGATCTATATGTATCAATATTAATAAATTTCAAGGGAAAGTGCTGATTTAAAAAACCTCATGGAATGATTATGGATGCTATAGTAACATTCATGAAAATTAAACTAAAAAAGTACATAGTACGTATTTTTTATGGATAGATATATAATCAAAGCACAAACATATGGACAGACTATAGTAAAGAAATCATCTTAGTTGCTTCAAAGTAGAAAAGGACAGGAATGGAGTGGGGAGTATATCATAGATGTGTTAACATAGTCTCCAAGTTATTTCTTAAAAACATCTTCAGAAAGACGCAAACCCTTCATTCATTACGAAATTACTCTCTTGGTCTCAGGGTACGTCATGTCAGGGATTAAGGTTGGTATTAGATGCACTGGTTTTAAGACCAACCTCTAGCAGTGCCATGGCTGGCATTAAGGAATTACTCTGATATTTATTCCCACTCTTTGGTGGGTGATGACTCCAAACAAGCAAGAAATTTTTCTCCTCAGTTTTTCCTTTCCATAGCACAAGAGGGACGTTATGAAAAACATTCCCAGAAATTCAGGAACTGAACAACCAGACAGAGTTCTTAATTCATGCATAAATGTTAAGTGATTTTTAATTAAATAAGAAACATGAATAAAATAATATTTTGGCCTACAATGAAATACAAGAATGACCTTGGAAGGCAAAAGTGGGTGGCAGGAAGTTAACATTTAGTAAATATTTTCTGTGGATCAGCCTCTAAACAGGAATTTGAGTGCATAGTCTATGTATTAACACAGAGTTCCTTAAGTCTGATGTTTTAAAAATATATACTTAGTATTTATTCAGTTTGTCAGCTAGAAACTTGCTTCCTATTAATAAAATTGAATATTGATGTTACAAATAAGGCATTTATACCATAAACCAACTACAACATATTTGACATTTCTGGAATTGTCTTTCATCTCATTGTTTTAGTCATTCACACTAAGGACAAACAACTCACATGGACAGATTTGTCATAGCTTCAAGTTTTGCTTAGATTATCTTTGAACTTTCTTTTGTCTGTCTTTTTTGCTAGCAAAACATTTCTCAGTCTTCTGGGGCTTTTATACTTTCTCCAGTTTCTGATTTTCTGTACTGCAAGAGCTAGTGGGTGGTATTGAAGCTAAAAGCAGGATCTAATGTTCAACTCTCGATTCTCCTACTTTTTGTTTGGTCTTTGGTGACAAAGCTGATCTTTTAATTCTCCAGTCCCCTCATCTGACAATTTGGATAATAATAATAATGCTTAATTCAGAGGACTGTTAGCTGGGAAGCGCAATAGATTAAATAATAAGCAATAATGTATCTTCATTAATTATTGCACAATAAGCAACATTAAGTCTCCGTAATTGAAATCTATGATTTTTAAAAGATTCACAATTTAGATGATAAAAAACCCATCTGTTATCGAAAGATGACAGGATACCACACAGTCTTGTCCTTCAGATTTTTAGATGGAGGTGGCTGCAGTCTTTAAGCAACCTCAGCTGTGTCTTCTTCCTGGGTTTGTTCTGATAGTTGTACTAAATGCTATTTACTTCCTGCTCAGAAGAATGGGTCAACTCTCTGAGACATGATTTTTAAAATTTCCACTTGAGGGCGCTGTTTGCTTCTGTGCGAAATGAAATACCACAAATGTTCAATTATACAAGAAATCCTTTTCAAGAACTGGATTTAAACTTGTACCTTATTTCCAATTTAGTCTGGTAACATGCTAACTTTCCTTATTGATTGGTGACCCAGGTGAATGCCATCCTTACTTGTGCTAGCATTTTATATTAGACATTTCATTAATCCACTCAAATATCTTGAAAATACTTATCTCAATTTTGTAAATGAGTAAATAGCCTAAGAAAGGTAAGGTAATTTTCTCAAGTTATACTAGCCATTATGTGATGTAAAAGTTAGAATTAAAACTAGATCACTCTAACTATAAAACTAGTTTATACATAGTTTATATTCTTTATGTTTTCTCTTTATACCTATATATATTTTTATACATACACACAGACATATCATACATGTATTTATATACGTGTATGTATGTATGTACTTGTATACATATAAATTTACATATGTCTCTGTGTATGTGTAGATGCAGATAAGTATGCATTTATATGCATATTTGTCTATATATAACATATAAATGTAGCTTTATAATACAGTAGGCAAATACATTATTTTTAAATATTACAAATGAATATATTTATGTATAATATATAAATGCTTAATTAGAGAAAAGAAGATATTATATATAATATATATTATCAGTAAATATTATATATAAAAATACTTGCCTACTAAATTTAAAAATTATATTTAGATTATATTTTAAAACAAGTCCAAATTAAATATCTTTTTTTTTTTTTGCAGTTTTTGGCCAGGTCTGGGTTTGAACCCGCCACCTCCGGCATATGGGACTGGCGCCCCACTCCTTTGAGCCACAGGCACTGCCCCAAATTAAATATCTTGATGAAGAAAACACACAGGTACAACTATTTGCCTGCAGAGGAAATTCTGTTTTCTTGCTGTATAATGTAATAAAAGTGCTAAAGCAGAGCCAGCACGTTCAACTGCTGTATTGTGTTGGCAAGCTGTAATAAAACACCAAATTACCGTCTAAAAACAAAATACATTTTTTTTGTTACCAGGAGTTGCTTTAACTAAAAGGAAAGCATCTCAGCCCATTTAATAGGTAAGTACCCCTCTTCCATTTCTTACAAAATTGAATCAGGTAAAGACTACAATATTATTTGCATTTATAGAGAATCAATTTAGCACAGTAAGCCACTAATTTACATAAAGTTACTAGTTTCCAACATAAGTAAAAGCAAAAGAGATAGTATGCATTATTACTCCATTTATATGTAAATATAAAAATATTCTCCCAGGTAACCCATTGGTGTTTGCCACACTGCCCCCTTGCTAGTGGTATCTGGATTCAATGTGCTTTTTTCCATAGTTTCACACTTGAGTGATCTTATGAACAGAAAGATAACTGAGAAAAGTGCCAAAGTGATTATATTTTAAGCTTTGTGTAAGTAATTATTTTTCCACCATAATCAATAGAGAGTAATTATTAGATGAATGTTATGTCTGGGACATTGTGCTGAGCAGGTATAATGCTCTTTTTGAAAGCAAGGCTTGTGGTTAAGAACCAGAAGGTAATCTTACCTGAAGGGCAGGGCTGTGAGGGTGAGAGAGATAAGATGGCACAGGAAGGCTGAGCCCTGACATGGGTGTCCACACTTTGTAAAATATTGCTGGCACAGTCCATTGTTATATCCAACAAAGCATTTCAAAGGGAGAAAGTGGCCTTGGATGGCCAGGAGGTGCATTTCTTTTCACCTTTTGGTAGTTTAACAGGCAACTGGCTCAGTAAGTCTGGGTTAATTCAAGAGAAGAATAGGTTTATACCAGAGTCTGAATCCTATCCACCACCCCAGTTATTTCTAACAGAGCCACTTCCCTCTCTAGATGGTCATCATTGGTTTTGGAGAACAATGGTCTTTCCTGAGGAACTGCTTTACTCCTTTCCTTCTATGTAGAAAGTTATGAAGACAGACTCCTTGTCTGGAGCTTTTCCTTGTTGGACACAATATAGCCACACCTAACCTAAGCACAGTCACCTCTGTGGAATAGATGAGGCTTTGAAGAATTGTGTATGCTATGCTACTTCTTTGTTTTAAAGTAAAATACTTTGTGGCATTAATGGTATGTGTGATCATATCCCCTTTACATGACAGATTTATTTATAAAATTCCATGTGTGAGTAAGTAGGGAAAAGACTACAAATCAGTTGTAGTTAGAGTCATAGCAAAAATAACATTTTCTTCAAAGTCTGGTACCTCACCTCTGTTCAGAACCAAAGAAGCTGCTAATTCACAACCTGCAGATGTGTCGCATAAATATTTCAATAGATTGACTACTCTGTGCTTGCTCCAAAGGGACACATTTAAGAACCTAGATCACGAAACAAACTTTGATTCAAACACATCAAAGTGGAAATTTTTTGAGAAAATATCACTGAATGTGTTAATGGTAGATAACAATATGTTATAGATTTTAACATTGACCTTTAACATTCCAAGAGCAGGAAATGCCTGAGGCATGCTGCTGTCATTGCCTCTAGTACTAGTTGAATATGGTTTCATTTAGTCCTCCAGAGGCACTACTGGTGAAATCACTTTGAGAAACTTCAAAATTGAATAAAAAATTTTCACACACATTAGGCATGACAGGCAAACCTGGTAGGCTGATGTCAAAAACATAAAACCACATCATGAACTTGTTTGAAATGCTTTGCTTTTGTAGATCCTTCTCTACAAATATAGGGCCACATAAGATTTAACTTCCCAAATGGAGACAGCACATTTCAAAGGACATGTGGGATTGACAGCATTGATGACTGTTGGGGCTCTTGGAAAGAGATGTTCCTTTCAAAAATCTGGAGACCAAAAGAGAAAATTATGACCTTCTCAGGTGGTGCCTGTGGATCAGTGGGTAGGGTGCCGGACCCATATACCGAGGGCAGTGGGTTTGAATATGGCCTTGGCAAAACTGCAACAACAACAAAGTAGCTGGGTGTTGTGGCGTGCACCTGTAGTCCCAGCTACTCGGGAGGATGAGGCAAGAGAATCACCTAAGCCCAGGAGTTGGAGGTTGCTGTGAGCTGTGATGCCACAGCTCTCCACCGAGGGTGATAAAGTGAAACTGTGTCTCTGAAAAAAAAAAAGAAAGAAAATTATGATCTTCTCTTTTCATAAAAACAATTGTATAATTCCATGAAAATTGCAATCAGAGGACTTTCAGTTCTTAAACTACAGTATAAAGGCAACCTGACTTCTTTCCCTTCCACAAAAACCCAAAACAAATATGTGTATATACAGTGCTGAGATCTTCTCCAATAGCAAACCAAGTTCAAATATGGTGTTGAGGTAGTTTCTAGACCCACAGAGAAACGAAAAAATTCCAAGTATATGGTAGAAGAACTAGACTTCCACGTCTATGACGTCTCTGTCTTCAATTACATTGGGCACTAAATGTGAAGAAAATCTTTCCTCAAATCATGGTTACTACACAGAGAAAAGAGAAATTGAGGTGGTTAATCAGTTTTACCACTTTCTTGAGCTCCTCGGCAGGAAATCATCATCTTAATTCTTTTTTTTTTTTTTTTTTTTTTGAGACAGAGCCTCAAGCTATTGCCCTGAGTAAAGTGCTCTGCTGTCACAGCTCACAGCAAAGTCCAACTCCTGGGCTTAAGTGATTCTCTTGCCTCACCCCCTAGTAGTTGGGACTGCAGGTGACTGCCACAATGCCTGGCTATTTTTTGGTTTTAGTTGGAATTGTTTGGCAGGCCTGGGCTGGATTTGAACCTGCCAGTTCTGGTGTATGTGGCTGGTGCCTTAGCTGCTTGAGCTACAGGTGCTGAGCCATTGTCTTAATTCATAGATAACATCATGGCTGTCTGAAAGGAGAACTACCCTGGAGAGTAGAAAAAGACAAACAGGGTAGGTAAACCTATCAGCCCCATCATGGAAACAGCACTCTGTATCTCTGTCAGAGTGACACCTAGTAAGAGTGACAATAGGAAGTATGCTTTCTAGGTTTCCTGGGGAATAACATATAGCCACTGCTGGCTTATCCTTCACAGCTCACAGCAACCTCCAACTCCCAGGCTTAGGTGATTCTCTTGCCTCAGCCTCTGAGTAGCTGCGACTTCCTTCCTTGGGACAGGAAGCAGTAAATATTTGCTGAGCAGTAATAATCAGTCAAAACAAAAACAAACTAGACAGGGAAAACTGGAATGAATACTTAGTCCTTCAATGCAATGACATAGACATATACCCACCAATAGCAAGTAGGAAGCTATCTCCTCCCTAAAGGAGAAGCAAAAATCTAGTGGCAAACCTTAACAAGGTGGAAATTTGTGGGCTCTCTGGCAAAGAATTCAAAATAGCAGTTTTAAGAAAACTCAATGATCCCCCAATAACAGAAAACAATATAGAAATTTACTATCTGGGAGGTCAAGGTGGGTGGATTGCCTGAGCTCAGGAGTTGGAGACCAGCCTGAGCAAGAAAAGCGTGACCTTGTCTTTAAAAATAGCCAGGCATTGTGATGGGCACTTGTAGTCTCGGCTAATAGAGAGTCTTAGGCAATAGAATCACTTGAACCCAAGAGGTTGGTATGATCTATGACACTGTAGCACTCTACCTAAGATGACAAAGTGAGACTCTGTCTAAACAAACAAACAAACAAAAAAGAAAGAAAGAAAAAAAGAGATTAAGAAATTTATTAGAGAAATTTGACAAAGATATTGAAATAACAAAATAATCCAACTGAAATCTTGGAAATGAGAAGTAGATTTTCTGAATACAGAAATTCTTTAGAAGCTCTCAATACAGAATAATCTAAGCAAAGGAAAGAATCAGTGAATGTAAAGATTGGCTATTTGAAAATACTAAGAGGAGAAAAAAGAATGAAGAGGAATGAAGATCTCCTACAAGATCTCCTACAAGAAAGTTACACCAGAAGAACAAATCTAAGAATTATTGGTGTTCAAGAGGAATCTGAGGTAAAACAAGGTATAGAAAGCTTATTCAAAGAAGTAATAACTGGGTGGCACCTGTGGCTCAAAGGAGTAGGGCACCAGCCCCATATGCCAGAGGTGGCGGGTTCAAACCCAGCCCTGGCCAAAAACTGCAAAAAAAAAAAAATAATAATAATAATAACTAAAAACTTTTCAAAACTTGAAAAGTCAGTAACTGGAAGCAAGGCAAATGTCTTTCAATGGGCTAATGGTTAAACACTGTGTATGTCCATGCCATGAAATACTACTCAACAATAAAAATGAACAAACCATTAACACATGCAACAATCCAGATAAATCTCCTGGAGATTATGCTATGTGGAAAAAAGCCAAACCCAATGGGTTATATACTGTATGATTCCACTATATAAACTTCCTGAGATAACAAAGTTATAGAAATAGAGAACACATAAGTGGTTGCCAGGGACTGAGGATGGAGTGATAATTAGAGGGACATGGGAGTGGCTATAAAAATGCAACACAAGGGATCTTCCTGGAGATGAGAATGTTGTGGGTATTAATTGTATTAATATAAATATCCTGGTTGATATTGTACTATGGTTTTACAAGATGTTACCATTGGAGGGAAGTGAGTAACTATGCACATGGGAGGATGTTTCTGTTATCTCTTATAACTGCATGTGAATGATATGTATATATGCATATATATATATATATATATATATATACACATACACAAAGGCTACTGATTTGTGGGAACTAATTTTATACCCTGAGACATTACCGTATTTCTTGATCACTTCCAGGAGTCTGTGAGGTTTTCTAAGTATAAAATCATATCATTGCAAAGAGTGAAAGTTTGACTTCCTCTGCCCCCATTTGGATGCCTTTTATACCTTCTCTTATCTGATTACATTGGCTAGAACTTCCAGAACTATGTTAAATAGTAGTGGCAATGGTGGACATCCTTGTTTGGTTCCAGTTCTAAGTGGAAAAGCTTCCAGTTTTATTCCATTTAGTACAATATTGGCTGTGGTTTTGTCATAGATGGCTTCAACCAGTTTAAGAAATGTGCCATGTATGCCTATTTTCTTAAATGTTCTTATTAGAAAAAGATGCTGAATTTTCTCAAAGGCTTTTTCTTCATCCATTGAGAGGATCATATGGTCTTTGTTTTTGCTTATTTATATAGTGAATTACATTTATGGCTTTGAGTATGTTAAATCAATCTTGTATCCTTGAGATAAAACCTACCTGATCGTGATGTGTAATTTTTTAAATATGTATCTGTAATCTATTTGCTAAGATTCAATTGAATACTGTTTCTTAAATTTCAGGTTAATGTGAGGGTACAAACAACCAAATCACAAAATTTCATTTTGTTAGGTAGACTCCCACTTCTAGTTATGTCCTGAACCCAAAAGATGTGCCATACACACCTACATTGTACCCATCCAGTGAGAGGACCCCAAGACTTTCCTACCTTCCTCATTCTCCCTCTCCCCAACTTGATTAAGTGGATTTGAATTGAAATGAGTTTTTCTCCTATGTGGGGATGAATTAGATTATCTACTGGCTTCATATTAGTATTGAGTATTTTGGATATTTCCTTTTCTGTTCTTGTGATACTTTACAGAGAAGAATGTGTTTCGACCCCATCCAGGTTAATACAAAAGATGTGAAGTCTCTATCTTTTTTATGACTAAATAGTATAAATGTACCATATATGTTGTACATGGTATGCATATACCACAGCTTTTTAATCCATTCCTCAGGTGATGGGCATTTAAGTTGTTTCCATGTCTTAGCAATTGTAAATGGAGCTCCAATAAACAAACTAGTGCAAATGTCCTTACAATAAAATGATATTGCCTGTTCTGGGTAGAATCCTAGTGGAGAGATTTTGGTGTCAAATGGGAAGTCCAATTCGAGTTATTTGAGAATTTTCCTTACTTCTTTCCAAAAAGGCTGTATTAGTTTGCAGTCCCAGTAACATTGAAAAAGTGTTCCCCACTCTTCACCTCTGCACCAGCATCTGCAACTTTGGGACTTTGTGATGTTGGCTATTTTCACTGGGGTTAAGTAATATCTCATGGTGGTTTTGATTTGTATTTCTCTGATGATTAGGGACAATAAGCAATTTTTCATATGTTTATTAGGAATTTTCTGTCTTCCTCAGAGAAGGTTCAGTTCATGTCTCTTGGCCAGCGATAGATGGGAATGTTTGCTTTTTTTGTTGATTAATTTGAGTTCTCTGTAGATCCTAGTTATCCGGCCAATGTCAGATTCTTGCCCAGTGATCCCATAGCAATATACAGATTAAATGCAGTTCTAATTACAATACCAACACCATACTTTGAAGAACTGGAAAAAATAGTTCTTAATTTCATATAAAACTAGAAAAAACCCTGTATACCCATGGAAAGTCTTAGGAATAAAAAGCCAGAGGCATCACCCTTCCAAACTCTAGGCTATATTACAAGTCCACAGTGATCAAAACAGCATGGAGTTGACACAAAATTAGAGACATAGATATTTGGAACTGAATAGAAAACCAAGAGATAAAACTAATCTCTTATAGCCATCTGATCTTTGACAAACCAAATGAAAGCATACACTAGGGAAAAGACTTCTTATTCATTAAATGGTGCTGGGAGAATTGGATAAACACATGTCAAAGACTGAAACTTGACTGGCACCTTTCACCACTTACAAAAATTGATTCAAGAGGGATACAAGATTTAAATCTAAGGCAGGAAATGATAAAAATCCTAGAATAAAGTGGGGAAAAACTCTTGGAGATGTTGGCCTGCAGAAAGATTTTATTGAGAAGAACTGTGGCAATTGCAACAATAACAAAAATCAACAAATGGGACTTAATTAAACTGAAAAGATTCTGCCCAACTAAGGACACAACAATCAAAGCAAATCTTCAGAATGGGAAAAGACATTTATATATTACAAATCTGATAAAATAACTTGTCAGATGGATAACTAGGATCTATAGAGAATTCAAAGTAACAAGAAAAAGAGCTAACAATCCTATCTATGAAATATTTTTTCATCAATATTCATCAGTGAAATTGGTCTGTAGTTTTCCTGTTTAGTTAGGTCTTTTCCTGGTTTTGGAATCAAGGAGATGTTTGCTTCAAAGAACATGTTGGGAAAGATTCCTTTCTTCTCAATGTTTTGGAATAGGTTTTGCAGTATAGGTACAAGCTGATCTTTAAAGATTTTAAAGAATTCTGGTGTAAGCCATCTATTTCAGGGCTTTTTTGTTGGAAGATTTTTAATTGTTTCTTCAATTTCAGTGCTTGGTATTAGTCTATTCGAGATATCTATTTCTTACTGGTTAAGTTTAGGTAGATTGCTGGGGTCCCACCCCGGGGACAAGGTCCTTTAAGATCTGTGGAACTGGCAGTGATCAACTGAAGAAAAATAAAGTTAAAGCCAGTGAGAGATAAAAAGAGAGGGAACACAGAATAGAATTATCAAAGATGGGACAAAAGGACCACTGCTAGCTTGTGGGGCTCCAGGGAGGGGCCTTGAGTGTTTGTTTCACTCAGCTTTTACTGAAGGCTATTTTCTCATTTAACTGAGAGGGTAATCTGAGGAAGGGAGTAAAAACATCAGCACTTTCTCTGAGTAAGCATGTTAATTCTTTCTCTAGCTATAATCATTAACTTTAAGGGTCTGGGCAGCCTTGAGAAATCCAAAACCCGAGACTTGTGTGGGGGCAGACTTCTGTTTGTGGTGACACACAGATTCCTTTGGAGAAGTTAAATCCCTCTAGTTTACCTGTGCAGCAGACACCATGGCATCATTTCTTCTATGAAGAATTGGTGGAAAAGAGAAATTTTCCCCTCATCTCCACCCAAAGGTATTTCCCTCTGTGATTAGGATCCAAGCTCCCCTGCCCATATTTCAGGGCTTGAGTTGTTCCCTTGATCTCTGCCCTGGCCACAATACAAATCTGCCCAATGGGTATTTTCTTTGATTGTTGACTGGGCAAGGGTTGGCCTGGTTAGTATTTCTTTCCAGGCCTTGCACCAGCTTCTGCTATGGCTGTTATTCTTCAGAGTGCTTACAGACGAAGCAGGGGTGTTTACAAATTATATCCCTTACATCCCAGGCTTCCAGTAAAGGCAGAAATTGCTCAGACAAGTAATTTTAACTGCTAATTTAAAAGTAAGCTAGCTAAACTGCTTTTATTCCTCCTTGATGAGCTTATTTCTCTGTTTTCCCCCCTTTCTGGGGGTGTTTTTCCTTGTCAAGAATGGGGTCTTCAAATTATTTTGTATTCAATTTCAGTTATTTTTGATTTAATTTTGTTTATTTCTTTTCTTCTGCTAGGTTTGGAATTTGATTGCTCTTCCTTCTCCATTTTCTTTAGATGCTTCATTAGGTAGTTGATGTGCTCTTTTTCTGTTTTTCAGATGTAAGTATCTAATGTGATAAGTTTCCCTCTCAGGAGTGCTGCTTTTGCAGTATCCTGTAGGTTTTGGTAGCTTGTGGATCCATTGTTTTTATGTTTGAAGCATTTAATAATGTTCTCTTTTATCTCCTCCTTGACCCAACTATCATTCAGCATCAGGTTGTTTAGTTTCCATGCCTTTGTGTGGGAATGAAAATTTTTGTTAGAGTTGAGTTCTACCTTTACTTCCTTATGGTCTGAAAGATACAAATTATAATTTCAATTAATTTAATTTTGTTGAGGTTTGATTTGTTGCCTAGGACATGATTTATTTTGGAGTATAATCCATAGAATGATGAGAATAATGCATATTCATCAGCTTTGGAGTGATATCTATATATGTCAATTAAGCCCAATTGTTTTAAGGTTGCATTTAAATCCCTTGTATCTTTGTTTAGTTTCTGTTCAGAAGATCTGTCTAATCTACAGATTTAATGCAATCTTCATTGCAATACCAACATTTTACTTTGAAGAACTGGAAAAAATAGTTCTCATTTTATGTAGAACCAGAAAGAACTCTGTATACCCAAGGCAATTCTTAATAATAAAAAAGCCAGAGGCATTACCCTTCCAAACTTTAGGCTATATTACAAGTCCACAGTGACCAAAACAGCATGGTATTGACATAAAAATAGAGACATAGATATAGGGAACAGAGTACAAAACCAACAGATGAAACTAGTCTCTATAGCCATCTGATCTTTGATAAACCATACAAAAGTGGACACTGGGGAGGAGAATCTCTATTCAATAAATAGAGCTGGAAGAACTTGATAACCACATATAAAAGACTGAAACCGGATCCACGCCTTTCACCACTACAAAAGTTGACTCAAGATGGATAAAAGATTTAAATCTAAGACATGAAACAATAAAAATCTTAGAAGAAAATGTGGCAAAAACTCTTAAGGATGTTGACCTGGAGAAAGATTTTATGAAGACTTCAGTGACAATAACAAAATGGGACTTAATTAAATTGAAAGCTTTTGCACAGCTAAAGACACACCAAGTAAATCAAATAGACAACCTTCAGAATGGGAAAAGATATTTCCATGCTATGAATCTGAGAAAAGGATGAGAACTAGAATCTACAGAGGATTCAAATTAATCAACAAAAAATGAATAAGCAATCCTATCTATCACTGGCAAAAGACATGAACAGAACTATCTCTGAAAAAGACAGACAATGAGCATATGAAAAAATGCTCCTTGTCCTTAATCATCAGAGAAATGCAAATCAAAACAACCCTGAGTTATCACCTAACCCCACTGAGAACAGCCCCATATCACAAAGTCCCAAAGTTGCAGTTGCCAGCATGGATGTGGAGAGAAGGAAATACTTTTATACTGTTGGTGGGACTGCAAATTAATACAGCCTCTTTGGAAAGCAGTGTGGAGAATCCTCAAAGAACTCAAATTGGACCTCCCATTTGACACCAAAATCCCACCACTAGGCATCTACTCAGAAAAGGAAGTATCATTTTATCATAAGGACATTTGTACTAGTTTATTTATTGCAGCTCAATTTACAGTCACCAAGATGTGGAAACACTATATGCACATCAATCCAGAAATGGATTAATAAAATGTGGCATATGTACACCATGCAATACTATTCATTCATAAAAAGATGAAGATTTTATTTTTTTTTGTATTAATCCAGATGGAGTTGAAACACATTCTTCTTAGTAAAGTATCACAAGAATGAAAAAACCAAGTATCCAATATACTCAATACTAATATGAAGCCAGTAGATTATCTAATACATGTCCACACAAGAGAAAGATTCAATTTAATTCAAGTTGGTGGAGGAGGAAAGAGAGAAGGTTGGAAAGGGAAGAAGGGAGAATAATGGGTGTGCTCTTACTTCGTGGGTGCAATGTAAAGGTATATGGGATACCTTGTGGGTGCGGGACACAACTACAACAGGTACTCTTCTTAACAAATGCAAACATTGTAACCTGATTGTACCTTCACATTCACCTGAAATTAAAAAAAATAGAATTGAGTTTATATTTGTAGTTTAATCTGAAAATTGTTTTCTTTTTTATGTGGGTTAAAGTCTTTTATGGGTGTTAAAGTGAGAAATATATTTGGCCTCATTACAGCTAATTTTAATTTTAATGACATATCTTGATTTAACAATGACTACTTGGATTAATTAGCTACAAATCTGGTTTTGAGGCAGTGTGGAGTGTTATTGGTTTCTGTAGTAGTGGAGAAAAATATGGTGAAACATGAGCTGGCTCTTAAACCCTCCTGCCTGGAAGTAGTAGGCAACATTTTCATTCACATTTCATTGGCACAAGCAAATTAATAGCATGTTTAACTTGAAAGCAGGAAGGGAGAGAGAGTATAATACTGTTTTTGACCTGGAAGCATGAGAATAGGAATATCCTACATACCTTAATGCTTACCAGATGAAGTCATTTGACATTGGATATTTGATTTTCAAGCTCACTTCATACTAATTCAGGAGGTTTTGAGCTGAGGATTAGATTATGCTAGAGAAATAATGTCCGAATACGTTTTGGCTTATCACACTATTAATGAATAACTTGGTTTATTTTTATGCAATTCTAAGAAAAATATGTTTTTGATATAGAGAAATTTTAAATACCTAAAATACTTGGGTAATGGAGAAGATGAAAATAATAAAAACGATAAGCATGATGATGAAAACAATGGAAAAGATAATTACAGAAAAAAGATTGCCTGAGAAGTATAATTATAGGATGGCACATGGCAGAACTTTATTTAAAAACCACCAATGTTTATTTTATGGCATTAGGGGACATCTTTTTGGAATAACAACTTAGAGCTTTATTGGCCAGAATGCTTTCATTTTTGGTTTATTAAACAATCAATTTCTTTTGGTTTATGTTATTGCAATACATAATTTATCCTTCTAATTCATATTTTTCTTTCTGTTCATTATTTCATGTAATTTTTGTTGAAGTTTACTTATAAACATTATTTTAAAGCCAAGAATAAGTTAAATTGTACATTTGCAACTTTAAAATTGTAGCAATTTGCAATAGCAATTGTATGGTACCTTAACTATAGTCAGTGTTCATATCATATTTATTGAATGGTTTTTGTAAAAATAATTTTTATAACTGAAGAGAAATTATAGTTTAGGTCTCCTATAACCTTTAGCATAACAGGTAAGTCATGAAAACCCCTAAAAATTCAGATAAAATGGATACATGACTTGCTCAGAGAAAGTAAATACATGGTTTGCTCCTTGTATTCATTATTTGAAAATAGTCATAATAAAATTCTAGCTTACATCAGACTTATGCAAGGATACGTCTCTGATGAACCTTTAAGAAATAGAGAAAATATCAATTATAATAATTTATTGAGCATTTAATATATGTCAGTAATTTTATTCCACTTAATGGAGTGAAAATTATTATCCCATTTTCCTATGCAAAAATCCTGCGTGGCTTCTCAGCTAGTCAAATAATGGAAGTGTGATTGGCACAAAAATTGTCTAACTCCAGAATCCATTATGTTAGAGATGCCTCCATGCTTTAAAAAGTTTCTATCATTCTACTTAAACTGAATAACTGACTTTTGTTCTAATATAAAAATTATAACCATATAAAGAAGAAAATATATAATATACAGGGAATAAGGGTCTTAATGTTCACTGTGTAGATTTAGGTTTATAAAGGTAGTTTTCTATGTATTTTTTCTTATATATGTGGCATGCAGTGATATCTCTCTATGTACCACCTGCTAAGCTCTTGATAACTAAGAACACCTCTTTTCTTAAATGGCATGTTTCCATTCATTGAGACTCTGAAATATCCACTGTAACTTATTAAATCAATGTCTTTTATTAATTATAAACTACTACATTTGAAATTATTACACCTATTTTATCACAGATATAAACTTTTAAGCATTATACTCAACTGTACTAACCTGTTATCATTCCTGAGTCAACTTACTTTAAAATCCTCTTTACATCAGAGAAAAGTTAATTTTTATATATGGTATGAAGTAAAGGTCCAACCTCAACCTCATTATTTTACTTGTGGTTATCTATTTGAGCACAATTAATTGAAGAAAATACTCTTTCCTTATTGAATGGTTTGGGCACCTTTGTCAAAAGCAGTTTATTATATGCATTTGGGTAATTCTGGACTTTCAGTTTTATTCCATTGATCAATTTGTCTCTCCTTATGTCAATAATGTACTGATTACTGCTGTGCTGTTATGATGTTTGAAATTGGGAAGAGTGAATTTTCTACCTTCTTTTTATGGATTGTTTTGGCTCTTCTGGGCTATTGCAATTCCAAGTGAATTTTAGAATCAGTTTATTAATTTCTACAAACAACTGAGATTTTCATAAGAATTGGTTTGACTCTGTAGATCAGTTTGGGGTATATTACCATCTTAACACTGTTAAGTCTCTGATCTGTGAATCTTGAATTCTTTCCTATTTGTTTAGATTTTCTTTAATTTCTTCAACCATGTTTTATAGTTTTTAGGTTGTATGTTTTACATTTCTTTTGTTAAGCGTATTCCTATTTTATTCTTTTTGATATTGTTGCAAATGGTATTTTTATTCTTGTTTTTGGATTATTCATTGCAAATGTAAAAAATACAATTGATATTTCTATATTGATCTTGTATCCTGCAAACTTGCTGATTAGAAGCTGTTAGTTCTAGAAGCTGTTTAGTGGGTTCTTTAGGGTTTTTTTCCCCTATACAAAGCCTTACTATTTATGAATAGATTGTTTTCCTTATTTTTTTCCAATCTGGATGCCTATTATCTCTTTCTTTTGACTAATTGCCCTGGAGAGAAGCATCACTACGATGTTAAATACAGATGTTAAGAGTGGTTACCTGAGAAAGAGAGAGAGAGAGTGAGAGCAAGAGAGAGAGAGAGAGAAAAGGAAAAAAAAAAAAGAGTGGTTACCTTGTCTCGTGTCTGATCTTAAGAGGGAGTATTCAATCTTTCATCAGAAAGTATATGTTAACTATGGATTTTTTGTAGATGCCCTTTGATGTAAATATAGCTACTCCATTTTCCTATAGTTGCTGTTTGTATGATGTATATTTTCCCATCTTCTTACTTTCAATCTATCTGTTTTTGAACATAAAAACCTCCTTCGGTAGAAGACATATAGTTGGATTTTTAAAATCTAGTCTAATAATCTTTGCCTTGATTGAATTAGATAATTCTGAGAAGTTATTCCAAGATGTGAACAAAATGAAACAGAGGCCAGTTTCTGTGTAGGCAATGTGCAATTTATTTACTCAGTTATGACTTCTAAAAGGAAGTCAGCACATGGGTTAAGGCAGGGTGGGATAAGGGTCCAGAGGTTAGGGGTTGGGGCACTCTTTCCTTTCTGGGTGGGACTTGTGCTTGGTTCTATTTGGGGTGGGTTCCTGTGCTCAACCCTATTATCCTGGTCTTTTTAGTCTATTATAAGGAGGCAGAGTGATGGGCATGGTGTCTCTTTGACTACTCCTTGTGGGTTGAGGATCAGTGTGGAATTTTTGTAAAGGAAAAAAAGGGAGGGGAAAATGGAGGGTATATACAAGAACATGCTGGGTCTTCAGTCTGAACTGGTTATATCCAGTCGGGCGAGGACATAAGTGTGTGATTTTTGGGTGACTGCCTGAATAATAAATTGGGAGATGAGGCAGAGGACTACTGGTCCAAAACTGAGAATGAGAAAGATCATAATTAGTGGAAGTAAACTAGGAGGCTAGGAATCGAATAAGGACCAGGAATTAGATAATTCAAGATTTGTTTCTCCGTGTTTGATTTATTGTTGGGGTTCTTTTACTTTGCCTGTGATTATTACTGACTGGTTGAGAAAGAAACAATATTCTCCTCCCTTAAAAATTCATGTGCCTCGTTTTTCTCCTATAAATAAACCTAAGGCTGCATGATTTTGAAGGACTATTATAGCTAAAGATCAATTTAGGATTGTAGGGTGACTAACGAGTCAGCTACATTTTCTGTATCTTCATTGAGTTCTAGGAGAGTTGGTGATAAAAGTAATGTACGAATGCCTGCAATGCCTGTGGAGACAACTTCATGGGTTTTCTTGCCTGTTGTGGGGAAGGCTTCGACCCACCTTGACAAGATATCAACTCAAACTAGAAGAAGTTTATATTTTCATGCAGGAGAAAATTGAAATTAATCTGCCAGTCTTGCTTGATGGTTTGGCCCCAGGCTTGATGTGTGGAAAAAGGGGGTGTTTTTATGGCCCCCTGGAGTGAGACACTAGTATAGATTGGGTTATCAGTTTTAAAAGGAAAGATAGTTGAGGGCGAAAAAGGAATGAAGAAGGAAGTGTGTAAAGAGGCCTGAAGACAATGTGAAGGCTATTGTGGAGGGAAGATAGGATATTTTGTGCTTGCAAGGAAGGAAGAATACATTTTCCCTGTTGAAGGAGCCATCTTTCCCATGTGGGAAGGTGCCAGTAATTGTGCTATTCTTTGGAGCTATATACTGGAGAGGATTTATCATAGGACAAGTACTGGCCTTCTGGGGTGGTAGTGGGTTGGTGTATAAAGGCATTGAGCTGCCCCTTTAGCTTCTATATCAGTTTTCTAACCAGCCTTTGGAAATTGGATTTGTCTTATTCACATGGCTTTTACAGTGGATGATGGCTACTTCCTTTGGGAGAGTGCCTGATTCAGGAGGTTTTAAATGAGTGTGGCATTGATAATAGAAGAGCCTTAGTTAGTAATGAATCCTCTTTCTTGCCATATGGCTGAATGGTGATGGATTTTGTGGAAAGTATACTTAGAATGTGTATATGTTAATGGAGCAGCCTTGTGCAAGTTTTAAGGCTTTAGTGAGGGCTAAGAATCCTGCCCATTGGAGGAGGTACCAGGGTCAGAGTAGTAGAGGAGACAATGTGGGAAAAAGAAAATGGCAAATGGAGTGAGCAGTGGGTTTAGAAGAACGGCCGTTGACAAATCAGGTGTGTTTGGGATTAGGTAAGGGAAAGAGGGGGATGTTGGGAAAAGGATGTAATGTTATGGAGACTAAAGGGCAACAATCACAGAATGAGTTCTGAAAAGTGTGAGGGTCATGTGAGTGGAGGGTTGCTAATGGAGATGAGGGGTTATATGCAGGGCCAGGGAGAAAGTGGAGGTTAGAGTTTTCTATAAAGAGGAGTAAACAAGGTGCAGAAAGTAAAGATGATAAGTGTTGGTGTTTTATAAGGGATTGAATGTTATGAGAGGTAAGTAGATACATGGGGGCATGGTGGGTAAGTTTCTGGGCCTCCAGGAAAAAGAGGGAAGTGGCTGCCACTGCTGGAGGCAAAGGGGCCAGTCAAGGGCTGTGAATTATATCCTTTTTGTGAAGAATGCTATTTGGGTAGTGATTATTGTGAGGTTTTTGTGTTATGAGCCATACTGCACATCCTTGGAGTTTTGACACTGAGAGGTAAAATGGACAGAAGGGATCAGGGTGATGGAGAGAGAGTGCTTGGGGCAGAGAGGATTGTAGGGAGAGGAAGGAACTTGAACATAGGTGGTGTGATTCTAGGAGGTCAGTTGGGGGTCCTTTAGTGGCGGTATAGAGGTTTAGCCAAGGCTTTGAAATTAGGAATCTAGGCTCTAAAATACCTTAGAATCCTCAGTAAGGAAAGGAGGTCACTTTTTGTTTAGGGAAGCGATGAGGAGACGGCCTGAATGAAGTCAGGGGAATGAGTTTTTCTTGTTCCTGCAAGAGGAAGCTGAAGTATCAGACAGAGGGAGAAGTTAACTGACCTTTGGAAGGGGACATTCTATACCCCTTGGTGGCAAGGAAAGAGAGTAAGAGAATGATGTCTTGTTGGATGGAAGTAAAAGAGGGGCTGCATAAGAGGTTATCTATGTATTGAAGAACTATGGAATTTTTTGCTAACTTAACTACTGGAGGTTGGCCTGAACTGCCTACCCAAAGTAATGAAGACTGTCTCTAAATCCTTGTGGGAGAACTGTCCAGGTGAGTTTTTGGCTGGTGGAGGAATCAGGATTGGTCCAGGTGAATGCAAAGAGGGCTTGGGAGAACTCATGGATGGGGATGATAAAAAAGGTGTCTTTGAGATATAAAACTGTGTAATGAGAGGTATTGGAAGGAATGGTAGATAGGAGGGTATAGAGCTTAGGGACTACTAGGTGAAGAGGCTGAACAATTTCACTGATAACCCATAAGTCTTGCACTAACTGAGATGAACGTTTGGATTTTTCTGCACTATAGGGAGTATTGTAAGGGGAGTTAGTAAGTTTGAGAGTACTGGCCAACAGGAGAATGAGGATGAGTGGATTTATACCCCTAAGGGCTGCTGTGGGGATTGGGTATTGTTTAAAGGAAGGAAATGAATGTTGGAGTTGGAAGGCAAAGAGAATGTGTGAATGATGGAAGGCTATAGAAGGAAGAGAGGTATCCCATACAGCAGGGTCTACAGCAAGGTCAGAGTGAGAGAATAGAGAGGTTGTAGGGGAGGTGTTAGAGAGGAGTAGGACGGGCAGAGAGAGGTGGGAGCGGGCAGGAATTGTCAGGATTGCTTGTACTTTTGAGAGGATATCTCTGCTAGTAGGGGAATGCTGCATGAAGGAATGATAAGGAATGAATGTGAAAAAGTATCTAGAAGAAAATAAGGGAAAGAGGTTTTAAGGCTCAGAGAGGGACTATAGATGAATGCTCACCTCAGTAATAAATAGATGGATTCTAGGCGAGTGTTGGAGGAGTCCACTGTTTCCCTTGGTCTCATTGGAACAGGAGTCCATCTAGCTGGGAATGGGTTCAATGAGGTGTACCTTGGGTCCCTGAGGGGGCTTCTCCCCATCCTAGGTTTTCAGAACCAAAAATGAGAGATGATTCCAAGATGTGAACAAAAGGAAACAGAGTCCAGGTTCTGTGTGGGCAACAGCCTTTATTTACTCAGGTGCAAGTGGGCTGAGTTCAAAAAGGAAGTCAGCATGTGATTTAAGGCAAGGTGAGAATATATGGGTCTGGGAGGTGGGGGTTGGTGCACTCATTCCTTTCCGGGTGGGACTTGTGCACTCATTTTTGTGTCCCTGTGCTCAGTTGTATTTGGGATGGTCCTTGCACTTGGCCTGGTCAAATTTGTTCATATTCAATGATATTATTTACATAGCTAGATTCATGTCTGTCGTTGTCTTTTGTTTTCTATATACATCATGATTTTTCAGTTTCTATTTTAACTTCATTAATGATTTTCTCACTATTTTTTTTGAGATATGATTTTTAGTGTTTTCTCCAGGGATTACCAATATAATTGACCTTATCATAATCAATCTCTGATTATGCTACCCTAATGTCTACAATATATAGAAATGTTCCTTCTATATAATTTTATTCCCATTTCCTCCCTTTTTTGGTATAATTATTATTATACACATTATGTCTACCAATGTTATAAACACAACAATATGTCGGGTTAATTATTACCTTACTGTACCTTATTATTTCTTAGTCCATTACATCTTTGATTTAAACAACTCCTTCAGTACTACTCTTCACAAATATACTACTCACGTTACATTTCTATATGTGATAACCCCTACAGTTCATCAATACATATTTTATACAATTGCTTTATACAATTGTTTAAAAAAACCTGTTAAGAAATAAGCAGTTATAGTTTTATTATTACATAATTACTTCTACCAGTGTCAATGAAGTTGCTCCCTGAGGTCACTTGCTTTTAACTTGAAGAATTTCTTTTAATATCTAATATAAGGCAAGTTAACGGATTTTCTTTCTACAGTAAGTCCTTGGTCTTGGAGATTTGAAGCATGAACCCACAGACCACAGAGATCAGTGATAAGATAGGATTTATTAGATAGAAAGGAATAGAAGAAATGAAAGGCACTAGACTCTCTGGCAGGAGGTTTGAGACCCAAATGGGACATCCCCACATGGGTCTTTTTGTCTAGGGGTTTTATACAGTTTATAAATAGGGAGATCTTGATAATTATATTTAGCTGGTACTTATCAGACTTCAATGTTGATTAGTGAATGAATGAGGATATTAACAAATGAATGCAGTTCCTCCAGCTAGGGGAGGGGAAGCAGCAGGAGGTCTACTCCAGAAGGGGCCTACCTTACATGAAATGTTTTATGTTCTGAGAGTGCAATTTGGAGAGAAAAAGTCTGTTTGCTTGGGCCTGGAAATTGGGGGTCCTTGTGTAGCTCTGATTAGGATCAAACCAGGGTCACTAGCAACAAATTTTCTCTGTTGCTTTGTTTGTTTGTTATAATAGGGGATAGTCTTCATTTCACCTTCATTTGGGAGTGATAGTTTTGCTAGGTATTACATTCTTTGTTGACAGTTTTGTTTTTCATTGATTACTTGAATATACAATCCCACTGCCTTCTGGCCTTGATTATTTCTGCTGAGATTTCAGTTGTTGATCTTACTGTTTTTGAAAGTGCCATCAGGTTTAAATTTCTCCATTTTCTGTTGCGAATGAAGTCAATTCCTTTGGGAAGAGATTAGGAGCCATCTGTTTTACTGGCAAAAATCTCTGTGCCATGGCTCTAGAGCTGGCAGAGGGGACAGTGGCAAGCATTTCTCTAAGTGACATCCCTGATTTTAGAGCTGAGTGCTTGGTGAAGGGGATACAGATAGTCTACAGATAAAAATAAAGAATATAGAAGAGCAAAGAGCAGACCTATGGTGTTAGATTAGAATTACATCATCACTTGCATATACACTCACACATACTCCTACATATATTTTGTCCATTTGTTGTTTTTTTTCTGGTTTCTCTTCTGTCTTAGGAGCTTTGGTGAAACAAAAGAGCTTTAGTGTAGTTGTAATAGCTTGGCCAATGATATATACAGCTGATTTTCTTATTGTATTTTGCAGTAAATCAGAAATAATGACTCATTCTCTTAGTAAGCAAGTTAACTTTGTTTCTGTCACAAGGTTGTATGCAAATGTATTTCCTCACATTCACAGAAGAGCAAATAAAAAGCATAAAATAAATCTTTAGTAAGACTACTAACTCTAAGAGGGTACAAACTATATCTTCTTTCTGACAACTTTCAAAGATCAATTAAGTACAGTTTCAAAGTTAAATATAAGTGTAATCTTAAAAGAGTTACAAGATTTTCATGGATATGAAATTTGCTTTTTGTGCAGGACTGATGATTTGCATGAATCCCACTTTGACATATGTTTTTCACTACATTAATGAACCATTCACACTATATGTGGCAGGAAGCAGTGAAAAATAGAAAGTAAATGATGTTAAAATGCAGGGTTTTAAAAAACTCTTTGGTTGTTGTAGACTTGCATTATTGTCCTTGTATGAAAAATGAAGGTTACCACCTTCATTTTGAGATATTTTCAAGACACCTACTTTGAGACATTTTCAAGTACCTAGGAAGGGGAAGGGAAAGAGAGAAAAAGCAACAGAGAAAGTATCATGAACCAAGCAAAATTTGTTTATATAAATTGTTGAGATAATAATGAGAACTTTAAAAAAATCTGATAGCTTAATTTTTGTCACATAGATTATGTAAGACAGGGACTCCAAAATGACATATGATAGATAATAAATGTCATTTATATTATCCCCTTATTTTAATTAACAAATACATATGTTAATAACATAAAAATGCAACTATATCAAACTTGTTCTTGAGAAGTTTATTTGTACTCAAATTTCTCTATGCATCAAAAAAAATAATGAATGACAATAATTCTTTTCTATACTTGTTCATTGTTTGGAGGAATTAATCTACTCCATAACCATATTCCAGGCATATATTGTGTTTAAATTTGGAGTGGCAAATTTCTTTCCAAAGAAAAACTCTGGAAGCTTATGAAGTACGAGAAAAGAAAACCAAGCTGGTTCAGTAAGAGTATTTCCATCATTAAATGTCTAAAAATGTCAGTCAAAATCTAGTTATTATTTCTGAAGCTGGAAAGACACAGTGTGGCAAATTCCCCATAGTACATATTCTAAACTTTGGCATTCAGGTGGAACTGTTTGAATACCCACATTTTGTGCTTCACTTCCTTCCTTTTCCTGAGTTCATTCTATTTTATTTCTATTGGTAGTTCTCGTACTGATCCTCCCTGCTTTGAATAATTCACCATGTAAATAAAAGTAACAACATCAAAGAATCCCAGACTTAATGCACGCCATTCCAGCACTGGCTCCCATGGGTTGATCTGAAGGAGGCTGAAGAATTAATCACCCAAGATAAGAGCCTCAAGCTTTTCATATGTTTAATGCTCAAGTCACTTTCACACCAAAAAACCACTCTCCTTTCCTTTTGTTTTGTGTTTAGTTTTCTAAACACTGTCATTCTGTTTCCACTTCAGCTCCAGATCCCCAGGATGTCTTGGCACCAAACACATGTAAAACAAATAAACACCTTCTTGCACACTCTAACAAGTGCAGCAATTAGTCTCTGAGCACAGCTTGCTCTCCACCATGGCAACTCATTTGGTGCTGGTTGTTATCATAGGAAAGCAACTTTGAATCAACATTTGTTAGATTCCCCGGTTTTCACCCCGTTGGCATCGTGGCTTCTGTACATACTTTTTATATCTCAAGTTCTGTGCCCCTATGAAATGAGCTGCCACTCAGCATACAGCACTTGACTCCTGTATGCCACCTTGCCACACTCTCACAGAACTTTCAGCTGTGAGTGATCTTCACTCCATATGGGCTGTAATAACTACTTGCTGTGGTGTGAATTACAGATGAGTTCAGTCTGGACATTTTTTTCCTTCCTTTTGTTATGCAATAGTATTAACTTAAAATAACAATAATCTTTGGTGTGGTATCTATACACATATACATACACACACATACATATACATATACAAGCAGTGTGTGTGTATATATACATATATATATATACAGTCTGCATTCCGAGATACAATATGTTATATGTTAAGTACCCAAGATGGTATATTTAGTAGGTAAGTGGGAAAACATTTTGCTTCTATTTTCTTGATGCCACAGAGATGCTAAAGATTTCCCTGAGTTGATCAGAAATTGGAAAGCTAGACATAAAGCCTCTATCTGTAGTTTATTTAATGTGCTACCTTACCTTCCCAAATTGTTTATTTTAGAAGTGATAGATTTTTGGAGGGAGTGTGGGGGACTAAAATATGTTGTAATATGTCTTATTTTTCTGAAACACAGGACAATAAGTTATGAAGCAGAACCCCTGCTTTTGTCAATAATATACAATGAAGCATATTTTCTTCTGTAAACTGGTATTATTTAGAAGCTAAATCAAGCATTTGAAGCTAAAAGAAAAATTGGCACTTACTTTGTGCTGGTGTACTAACCTCTGTCTTGCCTCTCTATTGTTACTCAATTTCCCTAGGCTTTTTTTTCGGTAGTGAGGAATACACATCAATAAAGTTAATAACAGCTCAGTCCGTTCTAGTCCTATCTCTGGCTGGGTAACTGTATTACTTTGGGTAAGTTGACTAACTAACCTCTCTGGGATTCAGTTCTTCACTGGTTACACAAAATGGTTAATCTAAATGGTTTTCTAAAACCTTTGATAGTTCTCCAATTTCGAATGTTTCTTCCTACTGAATAATTATTGCATTCATTTGGAGGATTTGATTCTCAGTGATATCACAACAAATTCTGCTTGATTCTTTTGTGTAAACTATAGAATGCTAACTAGTTACACATTTAACACATATTTATTGCAACTCTATTATGTACAAGGATTTTTGCTAAAAGCTAGTCAGTACAATAAACAAGATACACACTATTCTGCCCTCAAAGAGATTATGTGCTATTATATAAGACAGACAAGTGAGTAACCAGAAAGATAGCTATACATTGTGGTAAGTGGCAAGAAGAAAATAAAGAGTTGAGATTGAGAACCCTGGGGATAGGTGGGTGTACTTTATATTAAGTAATAGAGGCATCTTTGCAGACTTTCTTTAGAAATTGTGTTTACTAGAGAGAGTCATATTGATTATTCTTGTTTTTGTCATAGTCTTGCTCTTTTGGGGGAGAGGATATTAGTATGGGAAGAACATGAGGTTTGGTTTTAGAAAAGGTCTGTGAAAAAATACCTTTGCTTTTTGTTAACCAGATTCTTACACCAGTCTTTTAGCCTCTTTGAATTTGTTTCCTGCTCTGTTGTGATCTGTATAGAAGCATCTACTCACCAACCTTTTAAGAGGTACAGCAACTGCAAAGGCAGAAAAACTCCTTCACTGCACTCTTAAATGAGTGCTGAGCTCACAAAAAAATTTTTTTTTTGCCTGTATTATTGAGAAACAAATTTAAAAATCAGTAGGCAATAGCTTTTTCCTTTCTTTTTAATTTCAACAAGAATCAAGAAAAGCCGCAAATCAGAAAGGCACAGTAAATGTCAGGAATGTAGAAAATAGGCTGATGAATGAAAATTGGTTTGCTGTGGTCAAGAGATAGTTGCCCTGTTTTTGCCTCTTTAGTTCAATTTCTACCACTAATCCACATACTGCTCCTTCTCTGATGTAAGAGAATTTTCCTATTTCATTCTGTAATTTGTGAATAAAGATTTCCTTATGGGAATAAGCTAGAGTTGAAGTAGAACATCTTTCTGTATTAACACTACAAGGCCTGTAAATATCACTTGTGAAATAGTTGCACGAATGGACAGGTCTTCAACTGGAATTACAGCGCAAATTCAGAAACAGCTATTTGGAATGTTCTTTTCTCAGAGTGAGAATTTATCATGGATGTTATCTCTTAGGTTTCTTATGTTGCAAACTCCTTCTACTTATTTTTAGTTACTAAACCAATAAGAGATGCTTCTTGTTTATTATCCATTTACCATATAAAGAATCCTATCTTGTCCACTTCCTTGAAAATGTTATTATCAAAATGCCAAGCCAAGTGTTAGTGCTGATAGGACTGCATTTGATAAAAGCATTTAGCAGATCCTGCATATGGCAAAAAATAAAAAGGCCCTTGACAAGACTCAGTCAGTTTAGCCTACAATAACACTAAAATGTCTCCATCTATAAATACATAAGCCAGGCCTAGGCTTTCAAAGATGCTGATTAAGAGTACAGCCATATTTACTTTGGGAAGAACAAAATGATTTTACTTGTCATGTGATATAAAGCCAAATCTACAGATGAGTGGGAAAGTGTAATAAACTAAGTTGTTTGCCTCATCTTGGTTCCATTTAGATGGATTCAGCATTATCTAAACACATACTAGTCAACTATGTAAATGTATGTACCAGGTGTTATGCCAATTTTTTTTATTACTTCTTAATCTTAAATGCTCCTTGGTATCCAAGAACTAATTACTTTCTCAAGATTTTACTATTTTTATTTATTAATTACTTTTTGTTTTCAATTGAAATATAATACTTGTACATATTTATGGGGTACAGAGCAACAGTTCAAAACATGTATATAATGTGTAACAATAAAAGCAGGGTCAATAGGATATCCATCACCTCAAACATTTATCATTTTTTTTGTGGTGGGAACATTCAAAATATTTTCTTCTAGTTACTTGAAAATATACAACAAAATATTTTGTTAACTGTATTTACCCTACAGTGCTATGGAACACTATCTGACTGTAATATTGTTGGAATATTACTACTTTTTTTCTGACAAAATTCTTCCCTTCCTAGAGAAAATTAGTACTTTATCACTTTTTGGGGAGAGGAATAGGTGAGGAGGGAATTGAAGATACACTGGAAATAAACAAGAATCAGAACTCTTCTTTAAGAAATTTTGATAAAACCGAATATGCATACATACTTTTACATTTTCTAGAATTTCAGACTAAGTGAAATGGTTATCTGGGGATTTTGGTTCCTAAGTTGGCACCCTCCAGGACTTTAGATGTAAAGTCAACTTTTCAGTGCTGAGAAAGGCTCCCTGTGCCAACTGTCAACATAAATACCAACATATATAGGTGCTCTAAAGCAAGTGATATCTTTTTGGGATTAGGGCATTGCAATGGGTGTATGTGTGACATAGGAAACTGCATATTTATGAATGCAAAAGGAGACCAAGAGTTTAAAAGGAAAAATAGAAGACTTACTTAATTGTTTTAGTTGTTTTGAAGTGATTATCCTTTCAAGATGATCAGTAAGAATGGTGACATCAGTCCAAGGCAACCTTAGTCCAAGTTTGGACAGGCTGCTGCTGAGGAGATGTCCTTGGAAGTATTTTTTGTGCACACTTGCAATAGCTTTTGTGCAGTAGGGTTTTCTGCGATAGTTTTTGTTCTCAGACTTACAGAACACAATCTTTACTCCCACAATATTTTTATTATTTTTTTAATAAACTCAGGACATTCTTGGAAAATAAAGTTTAGGAGAATGTATTGTTTGATGTAAGTTTCACATGTGTATATATGTACATAATCATTATATATACAATGAATTTATCTGTACGTTAGGTGTAAAGTGAAAACAAATCTCCCTCTGTACTTAGCATTCCCAAGACAAAGGGCAAGAATAGCACTGACCCTGGGTGAGGAGATGAAGCAATTGAGCCCCCACCTTGGCTCCTCTCTCAGAAGGAGTCTTAGAAATTAATCTTGAAGATTCAAGAGGATATTGGAAGACATACACATAGGGAAGAACATCACTACCAATTCTGCACATAAATATAAAGAGAAAATATGAGATAGGCTTGCAATACCATCTGAAGGCACAGAGAGGCCAAGGAAAGACTTGCACCCAATTTCAAAAGGAGTGAATGTATCCCTGCAGGCCTTTGTATCTGTCTTTCTCACCTTTTCTCTTCTGTGAGATGGACCCAGTTCCATTTCTCATTGGAAGTGCTCTAAACTTCCTCTTTGTTCTTCTTAAATGAAATCTGTCTTTGTTACTCTGAAACTTGTGTACGTTGCTTTTGCTCTCTGTACCACTGCCTGTGCCACTCCAGTTATATTTCTGGTTTTCATTCATCTTTGCTATTGATTAGCGCTATGCCTTGGTTGAACATTCGACATCAGCTGAGTAATCAAACCAGGCCTACTGTGTTTTGGGAACCTGGATCTCCCCCAAAACAGAAACATTAGTTTAGTTTTCAAATATTGTAACAATTATAGCTCTTTATTATCTTTCTCCACCAACATTTTACTTATCTAATTATTCTAACTGAAAGATTTTTTTTCTTTTTTTTTTTCTGAAAATAACCTGCAATCTCTCAAAGCATGGCTTGCACTTGTAATACTGATTTTACTTCACATCTCATTCTTCTTTCTTCATGGGTAGATGAAAGAACAATTTCAGATCAAGAGAACGAGAGAAAAGAATGAGAGTGTTTGGTAAGATTGCTGTATTTACACTCATTGCTGTTTGTAGCATAGTTATCCAATGTGTTTCAATAACAAAATTATTAATAATTCATTAGAACCTTTCTTTTCATGAATAATTAGTGAAGCAGCACTGAAAGAAGGCTCTAAGGGGAAAATATTCACAGACCAAGAAGTCAAGAGTGTACATTATAATTATTTTATCTTGGAAAGCAAAATGTACTACTTATTTCTGCCACTCAGAGGACAGCAAGGGAACACTGATGGTTTACCTGAGCTGTACTCATCTGTTTACACTTTTACATTCAATAAGACTGTGTAGTTTCTATGGCAACTGGAAGTCTATAGGGTCTGTTTCAAAAACCTTGGCGGTATATGTGCATAAATCCTCCATAAACTGATAAGAGGCTCTAGTCCTGTGTTTTATTAATTTGTATTTTCTTTGTATCTCAGATGATGTTTTATTTTATAAACTATGAAGTCAAGGAGAAGTTGGCTGAAGAAATAATTTCTCTTGAGGTCTAACCTTGAGGCTTTAGAAAGGCCAAACTTACTAGTGTGAAAAAGAAGCACAAAGCATGGCATTCCAGAAATCTTATGTAAGCATTAACACTAAATTCTTTTACAAACTAGGGCAAAGCATTAGATCTTTTGCAATTCAGGCTTCTAAGCAATTCAATAATTAACTTCTTTCACATGAAAGGTAGAATACCAAATACTTGTATCCAAAGGAGAATGAATGAGCAGCAATGAAATATGTTTTTCCTTTTAATATTGACACATAAAACCTTATACTGAGAATTTTTTGGAATGATAAACTCTTCTGGTGCAAGTGTATTAAACATTTTCTGCCCCAGAAGAAAAGACATTAGAGAAAAAAACTTCACAAACATGATCAATAAAGCATTAATAAACAGAACTTTCTTAATAGCCTCCTGCATGTTTCACAATTTCTCATGATACTGTTCAATACTTTCTCCAGAAAATACTTGAACAACATTGAAGAAGTGTTGGTATGGGGTTATTTTTGTTTCTTGGTACATACAAGTCTTTAGTGTGAGACAGACATAGGTTTGAAATGTGTTTTTGCTTTTCATTAAATAGCTCACCTTTCTGGCCTTCCTGAGCCCCTGTTACCTCATCTGCAAAAATGCAGTAGATATATACATTTACCGGTTATATTTGCTGTATAGATTATCATTTTAATTCTGGTAAAATATATATAGCATAAATTTGCCATGTTACAATTTATAAGTGTACAGGTCAGCATTAAGTTCATTCACATAGTTGGGCACTGGGATCACCATCCAGCTGCAGAACTGTAGAATAGTTCAGTTGCAAAATGGACACCCATGCTTACTAAACAGTTACTCCTCATTTCTTTCTCTCCCTAGTCCCTGACAACCACAGTTATGATGCCAGAGTTTCAGGTTCTTGGTCTCGGGGATTCAGATCCATGGACCACAGGAGTAGTGGTAAGTCAGGATTTATTTACAGGGAACAAAAATTACAACTACAAGAAAAACTAAACCTTCAGGCAGAGAGGACCCAGGAGGGGAACAAGCTCTCCAGTTCTCTCTCCGAGGTCCAGCCAAGGTCTGAGTCTGAGCTCTCTGCTCAGGGGTTTATATAGTCCCAGGGGATTTTGCTGGAACTTCTTAGGGTGAGGGTCTTCCTCAGTTACAGCCAGCTGTCCAATGAAGACCTAGGTCCTGGAAACTGACATGACATTGACCATGTGTAGGAGGAGGAGACAGCAAGGCGCCAGTGTCTCCCCCTGCAGGTGTCTGGTCCTTCCAGCAAGCAGGTTCCTCCATCCACCACAGCATCAGCAACCCCAGGGCCAAGGCAGTGGTTGCCCTGCGTCAGTTCCAATTTCTATCTCTGTGAATTTAACTATTCTAGGCACCTCACATAACAGGAATGATACAGTATTTGCCTTTTTATTTTAAAGTAGTTATTTTAAGTTAACAAAAAAATTAATCTTCAAAAAAAGCTGATACTATCTGGAAAACTAATCTGTCCCCTACCAGCCTACAATGTGCCCTCTGCTTGGACCTCCCTCCAGACCTGAGCCTGCGGTGAGGGGTCAGAGGTGAGAAAGAGGAAGGGTCTCTGAGCAGAGAAGACATCTTTACAGAATACACAGAGTGAGAGCGCGCACCCGCAGCCCTCGGGATTACAGGAAGATGCACGGGTGAAGATTCCACCATGAGCACACCAGGCCGCTCAGAGGGGCGTCTCCTTCCTGCCCTTGCTTGGGGATGGCTTCCCTTGCCCCTTGCCTGCCTTTGGCTGCTCTTTGGCTGCTTTGGCCTCTGCGTCGCCTTCTCTGCGCGGCTGGGCCCCACCCCCACGCCGGCGCCAGCGGGTCTGACTCAGCGCGGAACCTGCAGCAGGCTGAGCTGATGGAGGCTCCAGGATGTCCTCCCGCTGCTTGCGAATCGCTCATTCAAGTGATTGTTCTTTATTTCCTGCTCTTCATTCTGTCTCTGTAGATCTACTAGAATGACCTGCAGTTCCCCTCCGTCCTCACTCTCACTCTGCTCTCAGGGGAGTACTCCTCCGTTTCAGTTCTCTGAATCTCTGCAATCTCAGCTCCAGCTCCCAGGCGTTCTCTCTCTTCTTTCCCTTCTCGGTGGCAATCTGCCCATGCAGAAACAGCTCCATGGCCAGTAGCTCCTCCTGTTCTGTCCGGATCCCATTCTCCTGGGCAAGGAGATATTTGTAACTTCTTCATTTTCATTCATTTCTTCTTTGGAAACATCCTCTTTTGAAAGACTGGCTATTTCTTGTGCAATGTTAGTTTCACACTCCTGTCTCTAGATCTCTACCTTGAGGCCAAACCTGGGTCTCTGGCAGCCTGGGCATCATCCTGGCCGTGTTAGACCACCCAGAGGTTTTGTCACTTGCTTTAGAACCACATTTCCAAAGATTTCTTGCACATGTGTGAAAAACACATACAGGACTCGATTACTGATCTGAACAGTTGGACTTAGCACTATAGGAATGTTCAGAATATTCATTTTAGTTTCCAGTTCCTTTGTAATGACATGGTCCATGTGCACAAGGAGCCAGGAAATCAGGAGATAGTTATGATACTGGAATTTCAGGTTCTTGGTCTCAGTGATTTGAAGAATAAATCCCAGACCACAGATCAGTGGTAAGACAGAATTTATTTACAGAAAAGAATACAAAAAACACCAAAGCTCTTGGTAGAGAGAGAGAACTCAAGTGGGGAGAGAAAAGCTCTCTCTGTTTCTCTCCCAGCCTTTACTGCTCTCCACGCTTAGGCTCTTAGTCTCCTGGTATATATAGGTGTATGGCTTCCTTGGCCAGGAAATGAATGGACACAGTCCCTTCTGGGGGCAAGGTGAATGAATGTATCAATAAATGAACACAGTCTCTTCCTCTGGGGCAAGGTGAATGAATGTATTAATGAATGGACACAGTCCTTCATGGAATTGAGGCCTAGGAAATTCACATGAATTTGACCTAGGCATAGGAAATGGAGGTTCTGTATTTAGTCCTAGGTGTAAAGTGAAGGAGACACCAAGGTGCAGGTGTCTCCTCTGCAGTTACCCAGCCATTTTGGCTATTGGAGCCACAGGTGGGGGTGGGAGGCTTCCCTCCTTGCCTACCATCCAGCCGGATGGTTCCTCAGCCAGCTGGCCGCACCAACACCACCAAGGTGGAGGCTCAGCTCAGCTCAGATGGCTGGAGCCTCAAATGCCCTTATCAGTTACATTCCGGCAGTTCTTTCAGCAAGCACTGGAATTCCTGCACTTTCTCGCTCTCTGAGGTCCTACCACAGCCTCTTCAAATCAGGGCATAAGCTCTTTGGTAAGCAAATTCTCTGGAAGTTCTTGTGAATACTGCTTCAGCAAACTGGCTACAGTGTCAGGCTCATACTCTTCCAAGTTTGTAGACCCCTCTCGGTTGTAAGCTACTTTTAGCTCATCCACTTTTGCTTTAATTCCTGAAACCCTATAGATGCCTTCACACTTCATGCCATACCTCTCTCCATAATTTATGCATTCACGGAAATCTGCCGGCAGCTGAATGCTGTCACACATCATGGTCCTCTCTACTTTATCAGCCAAAGGAATTCCAAAAATGGGTTTGAGATTTGGAACAAAAACCTGAGGCACCTCGGGCTCCTGAAATGGCTTCTTCTTTTTTTTCTTTTCCTTCCACTGTTTAACAACATCTGCTGCTGTCAAGTCTTTTGCATTTTTCTCTTTATGTTTTTCTTCTTTATGCTTTTCATCTTTGGGTTTCTCTTTTATTTTAAAATACTTCTCCTTCTTTTTAGAAAAGCTGGGCTTCTTAAAAACATGGATTCCCTTGAACCTCTTCACTTTAGAAGGACTTTCAGCTTCGTCTCCAGAGCTATCTTCCTGAAAGGTAGCATAGCCTTCAGCTGCCAAAGGAATGTATACAATATAAGTTATCTGTTTAGTGTCAAACTGTCCATGGGTTTTCTGAGAACACAAAAAATAGTGCCACCTGGCACTAGCATCTGGCTTGGCCCTCCTGGGCTTTTCCAACAGAGAAATGTTTTTCTTCTCAGCTAAAAAGACATATTGCAGCAACATATCCCAGCCAGAAGAGGGCAACAAGAAGCTGAGTTACCACACTTACACTATTAGTGGGGAAACTAGTTTTACATTATACAGGTATGTACGTGTAAGTGGAATTCTGGCAAACTAAATATTATAAATACACGTGAAAAGGTCTACATAGAGAAACAATGGAATTGTTCTTTCTATAAGATAGAGTAAGTATCATTTTATCATGGGAATCATGTCCCTTAACAAACCACAGGGTGAGTATCCCTTACCTGAAACGCCTGACATAAGAAATGTTCTGAAATTATGGATGTTCCAGGATTTTGGAATATCTGCATTATACCAGTTCAGTATCCCTAATTTGAAAATCTGAAACCTGAAATGTCTCAATGAGTATCTCCGTTGAGTGTCATGTGAGTGCTCAAAAAATGGCAGATTTCTCAGATTTTGGAGCATTTTGTATTTTCTGATTAGAGACTATAATTACTTTGCCTACCTTTATCCTATTTGGTGCCTGCTACTTGAAGCAATTGCAAAGCATGACACAAAACTGCACTACTGTTTATATGTTTTAGTTATTCCTTTATCACACTTCACTCTCCTGTCAAAAACTGCGAAGTTCTTTCTGGAGACCACAGCAGGGACTGCAGCCTTATCTGAGTAAAGGACTGAACCTGGAAATTCCCCCATCCTTGGAGGATTACAGTGGCAGATCACTTTCCTACATCAGAAGGTCTGGATTTTATACACTGACAAAAGTGCCTAATTGCTTTAAAACTACATCAGAGTTATCAGAGTTTGGTTTTGTTGGTTTTTGTTTGTTTTTCTTCTTTTTTTCTTTTTTTTTTTCAACTGTTTTTATTATTAAATCATAGCTGTGTACAATAGTGCAATCAAGGGGTACAATGTGCTGGTTTCATATACAATCTGAACTATTTTCATCAAACTGATTAACATAGCCTTCATGGCATTTTCTGTTATTATAAGAAGACAGTTGCATTCTGCA